>VYZM01021987.1:282550-317799 GCA_013398915.1 Dromas ardeola | reverse complement strand
CTTCCTAAGCTTCCCTATGAGGATGCTGTGGGAGACCGTGTCGAACGCCCTGATGAAGTCAAGGTAGACAACATCCACTGCCCTCCCCTCATCTATCCATCCAGTCATGCCATCATAGAAGGCTATCAGATTAGTCAGACATGATTTCCCCTTGGTGAATCCATGCTGAGTACTTCTGATAGCTTTCTTTTCCTCCATATGCCTTGAGATGATGCCCAGAACGAGCTGTTCCATCATCTTTCCAGGGATGGAGGTGAGGCTGACCGGCCTGTAGTTCCCCGGGTCCTCCTTCTTGCCCTTTTTGAAGACTGGAGTGACACTGGCTTTCCTCCAATCTTCAGGCACCTCGCCTGTTCTCCAGGACCTTTCACAGATAAATAATTAAATAAATAATTAAATAAATTTAATGATTTCAAATGCAGCAGCAAGATACTGTGAAAAAGTCCTCTTAGCTTTTAGTGCTGTTACGAACAGGTTATTAAAGTTCCTGGTGTGTTTCATCGCAGTAGACCTTTCACTGTGTCCTTGCTTTTATCAGGTTTCTTAATCAACTTGTACCGTATTCATTATAGGAGTAAAAAGAATGTAAAAATGTAGAGACAATAATAAAAGGGAATAAGGTTTGAGAAGCATCACAGTGGATAGAGCAGAAAGAGAGAAGGTGTGAGTCATCGCGTTTTACAGAGTCACTGGCAATCTTTTATGTTTATATTCCAAATGAATTGGCACTGTCTTGGGCTCCTTTCATTAGCGTCCCTTTTAACTCCCCTTCCAGTGCAGTGCACTTTGTCATTCAGCCCACACTTTGCTCTGTATTTTTAATTCCTTTGAGCTTTTTTCTCTGCAGGCTTTCTTATAGTGCCACCTGTACTGACTTGGGCCTGAGTAAAGCTGTCAAATCGAGCTGTGGCCATAAGCATTAAATCACGTGCAAAAGGACTCACCTGAAAACAAGGAGACCCTCGTAACTGAGTAGATTTTGCAAGCTCTTACGTTGTTATGAATGTCTTACTATGTAAATTTTATAGACCAGAGGAGAGACTGATAATTTTCATGTCAAGCATTTTTGAGGGATTTCTTCGTATTTTCAAGCACGCTAAAGACATTTGTGTATTTGTGAAAGAGGATGAAATAACCACACTTTCAGATTTAAAATTAAGGCAAAGGATGATGAAATTTAGAAGATGATGTGTTGCACTGCTGGCCTTACAAAAGAATGATAAATGGTATCTAAATACTCATTTAATATTCTAGTTTTAAAGCCAGTTGGTATCTGAAGCATGCTTGCAATTTGCAAGGAATAAATTATGGTGGCATTTTGTTTTGTAGTGAGCGTGGCTTTAAGAAAAGAACCAGCCTTGTCCCACACAATGGGAACAATGTAAAATGAGAGCGCTGGTTAAGAATAGCTTCTGTGGTTATATGGGATGGAGGAGGAATAAATAGCTCCCTGTCTACTACTCTTGTAGGGTAGAGTAATGTATGAACGGATGTGCGCTCTTTGGGACAGGGTTTTTCTTTTTCACTGCGAGAGGCTGGAAGCCATATGTAGGCAGATAAGGAAGTCACCACATTTTTAGTAACTATGTGGGGGGAGGGACTGACATCTGCTGATTTGCCTTCGGCTGTGGAATCTCTAAAACGAGTCTGTCTTTGAAGCCATAATATAAATTTGTCAGGGAAAACATGTAGCGAGATATGGCCTATTTGCTGTGGTAATTCCTTCTTTTCTATTCTTGTGAAGATAAGAACAGCCTCCTAAGAGTAATGAAAGTAGCGAAAAATAGAGGTATTTCTTTTTGTCTAGATGTGTGTATACATGCCAGAATTCTGGCAAACCAGCAGTGTTGCCAATCCTAAGCATTCAGAAGTCCCTGAAGAACAGCTACATGATTGGATCATATGAGGCTTTAACATATGTGAGTTATGCGAATGAAGGCGCATGAAGCCAAATATTTTTTACATTTTCTTATTTCTATTTGAAAAATTATTTTTTCCCCAATGTTATCAAGTACAATACTTTTTCTCTTTCCCATTCCCATCAGTTGTAAATTAGATTCTCGTCCAATTATGGTGTTAGTAATAAATATTCTAATGAGATTTAATATTTTCAAAGCCCATGTCAGTAATCAGGAAGTCTGTTCAGAGCACCTACGGGCCATACATAAACTATCCATATCCGGTCTGGTACTGGGTTCTCATTTACCATTCTGCCCAAATCATCTTGAGCAATCAGGCATATCTTTCTTATGGAATGCATATCCATTGTGTTAATGATTTTTCCAGTTTTTGTGAAGCGGCATTGAACATGTTTTGGGGTAAAGAACAGTCTTTTTGCTGGGCAGACATTTTTCTTCAATTGTTGAAATTCTCTCCTGTATTAAGTCTGCCGTGTGTGCCAGGTGTTCATCCATTTCTCTTAGCAGACTAGCTAAGCAAATTGCACCCATAAAAGATCCAGTGGGAAACAATGAGTAATACTTACGGTGCTCACATGTTTTTCTTGCAGATGTGGATATTTGCATCTCTCATCCTGAGACCTTTTTGCCTTCAGCTGAAATACAAAATCTTCCTCTGATTGAGGTCACCAGTATTGAAATAAATTGTGCTATTGCTCCAAAAGACGCAATTGCCTTCTCTCTGTAAAGGTTTTGTGACATGAACTCTTTTGGTGTAACAGGAACTGTCTGTCTCTCTCATTGTTCAGAGTAATACATAAATGTGTTCCGTCCAAATTAATGGGACATGAACATTTGTCAGAAAAGACATATTCATGAGCTGACGTAAATTATTCTGTATGTATATACTTAAATGCTTGTTGGAACAGGGCAGTAGTGATCTACTATTACGATGTTAAATTGTGAGTCAGTTGCTATTGAGTTATGCATCCTTCTTTGAGGCACGAGTGGTGTGCAAGTGACTCAGGCACACCGTGCTGATTTTTGCAGTGAGTCATGGGTTGAAACGGGAATAGAATGATTTTGATTTAGTATTTACATAATCAAAACCTTGCTTTGATTTTTTTCCTTTTTTTTTTTTTTCATCTGAGAAATCCTTTTTGAAGTAATGCCATTCTTTTTTAGTTGAGAGAAAAATTTATGTAGAGGGAAATCAATTGCTTTACCTAGGACTATATGTTAGGGAGTTATTCTTTCAGTTTTCTTACGGGTATCATCTTCTTGTTCCCCTGTGCCTATAAAACTGTGTTTTTATTCTTTTTCCTTTGTTCTATTAGTTGACCTGTGGTTTTTGCCATTATTCTCCTGCCCTTTCTAGTTTTTATCTATGAATTTATAGTATGATAAAATGCTTAAAATTAAATAAGAGAAGATTAGCACATGTCTTTTGTAGTCTGCTGTTTTCCAGAGTAGGGATACTCATGTTAAGATAGGTTATGTAATTGTGTTCTTTTATCTGGCCTAAGGATTGACTTGCTTGGAAATTTTTTGAAGAGAGAGCGATCTCAGTTTTTTGCATGAGCTTCTTAAAGATATTTCTCCTCCTTTTTTCTTTTCTTTTTAGCTTCTTAGAAAATTTTATCATGTGTACTGGCAGAGATTCACCTCACTGCAAGTGGAGTACAACCATTCTCCTCATCTGCATTCAGCTGATAACTGAGATGTATTTACAGGGCTCTTTATAACGGTATTTGGGATTTCATAGTGTCAAACTGCAGATGGTGATAATGCTACTGATAATTCAGAATTAGTCTTTAGCCTTCTTACCCTGTGGCATTTAAAAAATTCAGTGTCTTTATTCTGCCCTTATTCCAATGGAATCTATTGAGTTTTTCTTTTCTGTAATTGCATTTTAGTCTCGTATCACAACATTGGAATAACTGACTAGGCGTTAAGAACCTGTATTAATTCGGGTGAGAAAGACCTTAAGAGAGTTGGTGAGTCAGACTCCATGGGGAGCTTTGGACTTTACTGGCCTAGCATAAATTTTACTCCAATAAATGTTTTTCTGAAGTTTGGTTAATATAATTAAGTTCTTACTAAAAGAAGGCACTTAATTAAAGCCATTATACCCATTTGCTGTAGTGGTCTTCTATACTGCAAGCTGATGAAATAATTTTCCCTTGGTTTCTTTTTCTTTTTTTAGAAAAAGGTATATGATATATATGATATATTGTATATATAAATCAAAATATTTCTTGGAGTAAAATTTACATATGCATAAAAGGGATTTAAATATATAAAATATATTTTTTATATATAAATAGGAAAAATAGAAAAGTTATATAAAGATTTTTTGGTGTATAAAAAATTAAAAGGAATTACTAACAAGGTGTAGCCCTATAGAACTGAGAATTACAGATTGCACAAAGCTGGATTTTGTGGATCCGTTTCTGTGCTGCTTTAAGGCCACCTACCATCGCTGTCATTGAAAGTCAAGAGGCCGTCCTCACTCGTCCCTGCCTTCCTGCTGCTTCACTTACAGCAACAAACATTCTTGGGACAGGAAGAAAAATCCCTGATGTTCAGCCCAGTCATTCTGCTCATCTGGTTTACCATCCAGCTGCATGAATGCTAGGCTGGGGAGGCAAAGTGCAGCTGTGGCCCCAGGGAGATCTTTGGTTTTGACAGCACTGGGCTCAAGTGACTGTGAAACTATTCTGTCTCTCTGGACTGGTCCTCTGTGGCTTCTTTCTCCGCTTCTTCCAAGTCCAATTATCCAGCACTGTCTCCCTCCTTCATCCCCGTTCTTGGAGGAAGGGTTGATACAAAGTCATGGATGGGTTGATTTGAGGAATAGTCCCGCTTGCTATAGTGGTACTTTCCTTCCAAACTCACTTCTCAGTTTACTGTAGATTACCTTCTCCTGCATCCTTGTCTTCATGCCTGTCGCTGTGAACGTCGTGGGCTTCCATGTCATATTTGTGTGGATAGTTCAACAAACTTTCACTGACTGCATGGGTAGCATGTGCCCGTGCATTCTGGGATGAATTTCATTGGAAATGTGAAGCCCAGGAAAAATACAATTAAGCTTTGGGCAGAAAGCAATAAATCAATGGTGTAGTGGGTTTAAAAAATAAAAAAAAGCCTAGTTACTGAGCGTGGTTTTGCTATGCCTTTATTAGGAGGTTAAGCAACGGGTGATGGAGTGGTTGTTAACGAAAGTTTCACTGTGCTAATTTACCTTCTGTCGTCTTGGTGATGGTTTGCAAAACACCACATAATTAGTGATTCTTGACTCTGATAGAATACTTGCACTCTTTAAAAGAAAACCGGGGTTTAATAGAGTCAGTAAAGGACATGCTGTCTTTTTGCAGACCTCTAAGCACACATATGTATGTATGTATACGTCTGCATTTGTATATAACATATATATAGGCATACACAGACGTACACCCACCACTTCGATTTTAGGTTAGACATCTGGTGTTGAAATAGCTAATTTAACATGAAACAGAAGTACTGCAAGGAAAGTTAAAGCTGCACAAAACCGTCACAAAATTATTAGCAGGCTTTTATTTGATATAAAGTACTTTGACCATACAAGGAGGATGAAAGCAATAAACCCCTGTAACAAGAAAACAAAATAAAGTGGCAGAAAGGAAATAGAACCTGAGAGGGGAAGGGAAAGAAAACTGGAAAAGTAGCTGGTAGTGCCTACACTGATACACTGTTAAAAGTATGATGGGAAGGGGTGAGCATCGTTTTAAGTAACGAGGAAGACAGCAGAAAGCATATCAAAAACATTGGTTTAGTCTGTCTGTATTTCACTTCATTAAAAATGCTTCGGTAGCTAGTTAGGGGGTGAAAGGCTAAGAACAAGGGTACAGCTTTTGTATAAAGTAGCTGATTTTGTCATTAGGAAACTCAACTCTTTTGTAAAGTGTCAGCAAATCATTCTAAAAGATCCTATGGCACTGCCCTGGGAAAAAGGAGATACCAGTTAAAAGAAGAACAGTGATAGATTTTTATATTTTTTTGCTGAATTTGTGAATTTCATGTCTTTTTTTCTTTTTCAAGCCGTGACTATTAATTTCTAGTTCATCAGATAAGTTTCTGTCAATCAAAATGTCATGTTTCAGCAAGTTTGAAGGTTAAAGCAAATATTCCTGTATTATAGAGGATGCTTAAGAGTTAATGAACGTAACGATATGTTATTTGGGCCTGATTTGTGTCCTTACTGTTTTCAAATAAGGTCGCACTGAGATTTAATTAGAGCTGAACAGTCGTCATGGCACAGCAGCTGTTCAAGTCACAGCCAGGTTTGTCTGACAATTCCTTTTCCACACCTTCAGAGAAACCAACACGGTTAATGAACTGCCCTGATATTGTGAGCACTCAGAATTTTCTTGTGAGCATCTTTTTTTTAACTCAGGTTACAACTTTTGGAATCAAGTAAGAATCTCAGCTCTCCTCTCAAATAAATAAGCTTACACGTCTTTTGAAGGGAATCTAATACATACAACAAATAAAAATAATCATGCATACTATTTTCCTTAAAATACATGTTTCTCTTAAAATTTAGGGATCTCTTAAGAGAATCTTGTGATTTTATCGGGCCTGTGAGTCAGATTTTAAATTTTTTTTTTTATTTTGTTTATAATTATTCTGAGTTTTTGCTCTAACAGATTTTGTCTTCCCACGGACTACCTCCCATCTGTTCAGGGTAATGGGTTTTCTGCCTGTACTAAGAGGGAAGCATATTGCGGGATTGGAGCGAGAAATTTTACCTTAAGAAACCACTAGTCCTTGGAGTCTACTTAAACTTGGTTGCCAGGACTACTCCATCCTAGGCAAATAGGATAAAAAATTTTGAGATCCTCTTGCAGAAAATTGAGAACTACAGCCTGCCTACAGAAAGAGAAGAAAGATACGCGTGATAATGAAATATAAACTTTGTAAAAACATTGTGATTGAGAAGTGTTCAAGCTCTCAAGTCTTAAACGTGGGTGGGTGGGAAGAAGGGAAAAGGAGTGACAAAGCGTGAATCCCGGGATGAGACAAAAAGTTGTCATACCTTTTATAGGGGCATAGTACAAAAAAAAAAAAAAGACTCAGTAAAATCTAAATCGAGTGATGCATTTGATATCGTCTCATGTTAGAACTGAGAATTAATCAAAATATCTTAATATTGTGGTTTTGAATTAAGCCCTTAAAAGAACTGTATTCTTCAAGATGTCAAATCCAGAAAAGGTGCTCAAAATATGTTGATTGGCACACGTATCGATAGGATGAATTGTTTTAATACTTGGCCTCTACCTTTGAAGACTGTGTTTTTAAAAAAGCAGTAATTTGGAAAGCTTCATGTTTGCTGTTCCTGTTCCTTCGTAAACCCTTCTCTTCATTTGCTGTGAAGCACTGTGGGCTTGTCTTTCATGTCCAGCTTGGGAGTAAGGGTGGAGAGGTCGGGGGACGGTCTTCCCAGCCTGGCGGTGTTCTCATCACTGGTGTCGGTCTGTTGCTGGTTTGTGCTTATGACAACGGTACAGTAACTCATGCTCTTTCAGGGTTTTGAGATTCCTTGGAATAGATGCGTAGCAAGGCTCTGCTATTCAGTATTTCTGTTCTTTTGTCTACTTCGGTTGTTGAAAGAGCAGCTCTTTGGCCTGTGTTTTAGTAAGCAGAGGTTATGTTTGTTAGTGAGGAGGCATGTGGAACGCGTTCTGTGAGAGAGAAGCGGGGGTGACGTGGCTCAGGCTGAGGTATGGATTCTGTAGCAGGAGGCTCTGGGCTTCTGGATGTGCTGGAGCGTGTTGTGAGTGTCATTAAAAGGCTGTGGAACATCTGTGAGAGAAAGGGCAATGTCAAGCCCTACCAATTAGTTGCTTCCTCAGCAGCAAAGTGCATAATACAGTCCAATTTGTGACAAGACTGAGGAAGTGCTTTCAAGGTATTTTTCTAACTGGGAATCGTGTACGTTTGAATGTACAATAATGATCTTCCGTTTTCTCTTGGGCCCACCAAGGAAATAACACTGCATTGGAAAGAGCTGCTCGCCTCAATTTGTGTCTTTCTGGGCACGTATGTTGAAAATACGGTTTTCTGAATTGCTTTTAGATTCCTTGTCCTGCAAGAAGGAGTGCATACTAAGAATGACGTGATAGTCTGAGTGGAAGTTAGTAGGAAGATGGAGAGGGTTCAGCCATCAGTAGTGTCAGTCTTCCCTGTCCATCCTTTCTGTCCCCAGGGGTCGCTGTCAAGATGTGGGACGTGCAGTCACAAGGCCAGTCCTCACTTTGGTGGGAAAGGAGGATTTAGCCTCCTACAAATTATGAACGTTGGGTAGTTTTGCTTAGATTTTCATTGTTTATATAGATACCTAGTGATAAACTGGACTAAAAGTGACCATGTGTCCTGTTCTTTCTTCCATCTGAATAATGCAAAAAGATTAAGTCATAAATGGGTCCTGAGAACTTCCCAGTTTTCTTTGCCTCACAATTTTTGCCATCTAGACCTGGTTTATGTTCATTTATGAGCACAAGATAGCAACTTCTCTCTGACCCTACCTGTCAGATGGTCAGGACCGTGCTCCTGTATCTTTTTAATTTGTGAAAAGCTGCATTGTAGCTCAGGTTGTGATAAGCTCATTTGTTTTATTTTAGTCTAAGATACAACTGAGAAAATTATTCTCTCTCAGAAATTTTGTAGAAGCAGAGTTATAATGCACAATAGGTAGCAATAGTAAATAGATGGAAATCACTTTTCAAATTACTTTTAGTTGCTCGAACTTTATTTACAACAATGAATATTTCAGTTTAAAATTAAACTACCATTACTTTTGAATGAATACTTTTTGATGGACAAATTTTTAAGTACTCCAAACTAAATTTTTTTTTNCCCCAAATTAATTTTTTTTTTTTTTTTTTTTTTCCCCCTCTGAAGTTTTGATTTTCTGGCACTTCAGTTCACAGCGAAGTCTGCCCAGCAGATGGCAGCGCTTGACCGAAATGGAAAAGTAAACCTGCTCTGGTTTTGTTCTGAGGAGATGGCACTTTCTGCAGAAGCTCTGATTCGCTTACTGAGATTTATTATTACATCAACGCAGACATTGTAGAAATTAATCTTGGTTTGTTTTGATTTACTTTTCCAGCAAAGTAGTGAAAAACCTAATGAAGTTTAATGAAATTGTTGAAGATATCAAATAACGTAAAGAGAAGTAGAATTCTTGTCTTAAGTAATCCTGATTGAATGGACAGAATTTGAAATGCATTTAGAAGAAATACCCATCATCATGACAGTCTTTATTAAATGTCACTAAGACTGGTTTTGATTGCCCTTAAATCTTGATGAAGGAATCTGGCATTATTTACTACATACCAGTAATGCATGTTATGACTATATTATCAAAAAATGAGATCCACTATTAAGAAATCTTAAAAGAAAAAAGTAAATAATATTCTATCTGTAACTCAGGAGTGTGAATTTCTTTTGAATTCCCTCCTGGGCAATGGAATGTGGCAAGCAGTTCATGAGAATGGAGAAAGTCAGACTACAGGAGGTTAAATGAAGTTATTGAACGTAATGCTCTTGAGGTCTGTTGCTGATTGCTGTAGAAAATAGATGTTGTTACAGAAAGTAAAGCTATAAAAACTACTGGGGAGAAGAATGAACTTCAGAAGTGGCATACACAGGACCAAAGATAGAAAATACTGACTTCAAAAGTAGTCAGAAATACTTTGCTGATTAGCTTTGAGAAGAATAATAGCCATGTCTGCAAATCCTGGTGAATTATCTTTTGATTGTGCTGTTAGAAGTTTAGGGATTACTTGCTCATTTTGTTTTGTTCTGGGTTTTTTTCTAGTTCACCACTGAAAAAAGAAGGATTTTAGAGAAAACTGGCAGTCTGCCACTATGTGGGAGTTTGATACGAGAGTTGTCTCAGAGCAGTCGCTGGTATAACTACAGACTAATTTGTGTTGATGCAGTAGCAAACTAGAATGAGAGCAGCAGCCTTTCTTTCTTAAGCAAATTAAACTTGCAGTATGGATATCCTGGGTCTCTCAGCCTGAAAGGTTTTCAACACGTCCTGAATTTTTGTCCCAACAGGCCTTATTGTAGAATAATCAAGAAAATGTTCTTACTCTGAATGCTGTTATTTGTTCATGTTTTGTTTACTCACCAGGATGATCATCCTTGCCCAGAGTCATAAATTCACTAGCAAAAATATTTACCAGTAACTAGCTGCAGATTTTGGATCTTACGTAACGAGGGCTTGCACATGCCTGCTATTTCCATCTTTGCCAAATGGCAGTGTCTTCATGGGAAAAGTACTCCCGTCTTTTTCTCTAACGACTCCCATCCAAGTGAATCAGTGCCATGGACTGCAGACTTGTGGTTGCCCAAGGATCCATTAGTGGAGAGGTGACTAGTAGCATAAGCTACCCGCTTCCCATTAGGGACCGAAGGGGATGGGTGTAGCCCACAAAATGACATGGGGCTGGAGTCAGTTCATCTCTTGGGCATCCTTTGACTAGCGCACTGTATGTTCCCAGCTCACTTTAAAGCAGCCTTTCCACGGTACAGCTCCTAGAGGGAAGAGCTGCTCAAATCTCTGAGATTTTGGAACAGCCTTCGCTGTTGTGTGCAAAAGAAACCAGGTCCTGTGCTCACCCCTATAGGCACTGGGGGAATTAATCCCATAAATGTGAATCATTCAATTATGAAATAATTACAACTATTGCTATGCTTCAGTATATGTCAAAAGAGAATGCTTGTTTGCATCTTGGTCGTTTCACGTCTGTTACGCTACCATTTTTTTGGCAGCGAATCTCATCTTTGAGAGCATTTTAGTTGTGCAAAAGACCCGCCAGTGCTCAGCTGGGCAGGGGCGGAGATGTTGAATCCAGCCCCGCGGTCAGCAGTTGCCTTGCTGCTCACGGCCGGGGGGCACTGCCCGTCAGCGAGGGCTGGGGCTGCCGGGGGGCTGCCACACAGCCTCATCGGGGGTTTTCTGCTCAAAAGCTTGCCACAGAGCTGGGTTTCAGAATCCCAAATTTGAGGTACTGTTAGGTATCGCTCCACTTTCAGAGCTGAATGTGACCCGAGTGTAATGCAGACCTTACATGGAGTAGCCGGTGCAGCTGTACACTTGGAACGGTGGGGGACTCGTTGGATTCCAGTGTTCATTAAGCACTAAAAACTTAGATCACTTTTATTTTACAAATAATGAGGAAGGTGTGAGCAATTGTGGGATTTTTGTATTATTGTAATGCATAGTTAGACCAAAATGAATGTATCACTTATGGAAATTATTTTTTTTTTTAATTCAGCTCCTAATTATAGATGCAGTAAAAGCAAAGAAAGTGTTTGCACAGCTGCCTGCAAAAATCCAAACCTGTCAGACACTACTTCCATGAAAGTTATTGTCAGCTCTCCTGGTCACGTTTCTCATCTTTAACGTCTTCCTCTTTGTCACAACACCCTTGAGACTTGTGGTATGTTTTGTGTTACAGATCCCAATAGACTTTACCTGACTTCTAGGTTTACGGACTGTTCCTGTGTAAGAATTTTTAAAGCTCATATTCCCAAAGCCAGCCTCACCTGGGGAAGGGGTGGGTAATGCTTTCAGTCTAGTGTCTTAGGTGTGGTGCCAGTTTACTGTGGAGAAAAATATCATTCACTAACTTCAGCAGTACTGGGAAATTCTGTTATTTTCTAATCCATAGTGGGAAGCTGAAAATCCTCAGGAACACAGGCTCTTAGTTATTTGGCTTTTTAGAGAATATTAAAATTGATAAGCCAAACCTGGACATTTTAAGTACTGACAAAATTATATGTGATTATACTTTTAAGTATAATATTAAAATACAGGGTGGTTAGAGGAGTTTTATAACATACTTGGGAAGCTTAATTCTGTGCAGAAGAGACTATTCCTTTTAGTGAAATGGTCTGAGTATTGCTAAAATATATTCCTCGCTGTATTTTCAGAACCCCCCAGTCATGCACAATTTGCAGGAGTTACTAAACAAATACCGTATTTTCAAGTCTTCACTAATATAGTATTCTATTTGAAAAAAATTCTAGGGGTAGTTTGTTAGGGTAAAAGTACCAGTGTGTCTGAAAGTGTGACCAGGGAAGGAATATATGGAGGTACCCTGGAAGTGGCAAAATGGTAATCTGCTACACCTTTCCATGTGTTCCTCTGCAGAACATGGCATAAAAAAAGGTGAAAAAGCTTTATAGCCCCTTCCAGTCCCTAAAGGGGCTCCAGGAAAGCTGGGGAGGGACTCTGGATCAGGGAGTGGAGTGATAGGATGAGGGGGAATGTTTTAAACTTGAAGAGGGGAGACTGAGATGAGATCTGAGGAAGAAATTCTTTGCTGTGAGGGCGGTGAGCCCCTGGCCCAGGTTGCCCAGGGAAGCTGTGGCTGCCCCATCCCTGGAGGGGTTCAAGGCCAGGTGGGACGGGGCTTGGAGCAACCTGGGCTGGAGGGAGGTGTCCCTGCCAAGGGCAGCGGGCGGGACTGGGTGGGCTTTAAGGTCCCTTCCAACCCCAACCATTCTGTGATACTGGCAAAAGTATTTTCTATTTTCTTGGTATCCCTTTGTACTGAGAATCAGCAGTATGATGCATTTCTGATGGCTATTGTAACTTCAGTATCTTGAAGCAATTGGTTTTTCATGGCAGCATTCTGGACCTTCCTCCAAAGCCAGTGGGTAGATAAAATGCATGTTTCTGAAGCTCATTCTTCTGTAATAACAGATAAATTGATATTTTTTTGTTCTGCTGAGCGCAGTGCGTGAAACCTTAGTTCCTTGGGGGGAATTGCACTGGAGACACCACCCAGCTTTCTGATACAGTGGGAATCTTATTTAGAGTTAGAGGAGACTGTCATGAGGCCCGTGGAAACTGAATGTCTGGGTGTACCTAACGCGTGTGAGGGAGGAAAAAAACCCCTTAATAATAATGATTAATTCAACTTAAAACAGGAAAGGAGAATACAAAGCATTAGCAATTGCTATTAATTTAATTCATGTTGATGTTGTTGATTAATTTCCTTGTGGGTTTTTGCTAACGCTGCATTAAATACATAGAGACTGTTTGTACTGTTGCTGTTAAGATGCTTTTTCTAGTAAATCTAAAACTATTTACAAGTTAGGTTCATGCTACACGTCATGCGTAACGTCCATCGTTCAGCACAAGCATACACCTAACTTCATGATAATGAAGTATTTTCCCTGTTTTCAACCGGCTCCTGCATATGACTGCTGCCTGGCCCCTGCTCTTCTTTCAAAGGGGGGGTGATACCGGTGCAGCTATCTTAAAGCCAGAAAGGTGACTAGGGATCTGTATTTGTGATTGGAAACAATTTTTTTAGCCAATCTGATGTACATTTCTTTCTACAGAAGAGGGCAGCAAAAGCCATATACTCTTTCTTTACTACATCTGTGAAGATGCTAAACCAAGTTGCCTTAGTAGAGCTAGGAAGACTAGGTTTTCTAATTGATCTGCTCAGAGAAACAGGGCACCACATGACTGTCTTAAGTATAAGCATAAAAGCGTAAGTTTCACTTGCCTGAAAAAAAATTGAAACATCAAAGACTGTTTTACACCAATTATTTGTGATCTCGATTCAAGTGGGGCCTCCAGTATTCCTGCAACATGAAGCTAATGATAGCACTGGAAGAGACTCCAGATCTGTGTGCTGGAAGGGAAAGGATCTCTGAGCCAAAGATCAAAGCAATTGCTGATCCTTGGAAAATCTTTTTATCCTTCGCACATTTAAATCAAGTTCAGTACTGGGTGGGCATGGAAGTATGGCTGCAAGGGCGTGCAATGCTTGTGGGTGTCCCTCTGGAAAAAATACTCGAACTTGCCTGTACTGTCACTGCCATTCTCTGCAAAGGCCGCTGGTTTCATTGAGTGTGGTTGTGTGTGTGTGTGTGTATGTATGTATATCTCTAATAATATATTCTGGCACTTGTGGCAATCCGTTCTTCTTCCCGTTACCCCACGTTTCCCCTGGGTCTTGTCCCTGTGTGGGCCTGAAGGTTTAAGATCTGACGTTAAGACTGGAAGTTTGATGTTGTCGTTAGTCTGGTTTAACTACAAGCTGTGGCTGAGGCGTGCGCTGTCTCTCCCGCTTTCTCTCCGGACGTGCACAACTTCCACGCTTCCTCCTCTTCTCTACCTCCTCTTGACTAGTTGGTTCAGAATCTCCTCTACAGGACAAGCGCAGAGGGGAACTAGCTGGAGAGGGGTTTAAGATCTAGTTTCTATATTAAGTGCAGGATCCTCAAAGGTGACAATTCAAACAACATGATAGCCCAACACATTATATACGTAGTATCACCTTGTAATGTCTCCAGGTGTAAATTATTCAAATTTTCTCACCTCAGAGAGTCACACATCCTGCTTAGAGGCATTTAAAACACCTTAGAGAATTCAGCATAAATAGAAAAATTAAAAGGCAGATGAAGAGTTTATCAATAATGTGGATTCAGTCTCAAAGATTCTTTCATTCCATGCTGGTTTTTATGGCGTTTCAGATGTCAGAAATTGCCTTCTGTTAGTGTAAAGTCTTTCACACTCACTTTATTTTCTTTACTTAAACAGGGGAAAAAAAGTAAACTAAAATATCTCTAGATGCTATTTCTAGATGGTTTGGGGTTTCTTCTGTCGTAAGCTAGTCACCGGTCGCTGCATTGTGAGACATTTGTGCTATTTATTCAAGATACTTTAGAGTGCCTTACCTTCTAAACTGTAGGATTGCTCATTAGCAGTTTGTACTGCTGTTTCTTTGTTGTCAACAGAATGGGAAGTTGGAAAGAATGGGTGACCTAGTTGGTAGGGAGGCTTGGAAAGGACATATTTAACTTTGTTACTTTAGCCTTTAATATTATTACATTGGCTGTAGCAGATAAGAACAAGAACTTAGAGCAATGCATGCAGAATGTGCAATTTGAGTCTTATGCACTAAGAACCATTAAAACCTTCATCAATACTTAGAACAGTAATATTTCGTAATTTGGCTAGTGATGGTTTTCTCTATAAAAGTTGGGACTTTCTGTTCATCTCACGAGTACAAAATATTTTTATGAACCTAACCATGGGAAAGTGCAGTAGTTGTTCTAATGAGTCTAACAGATTTGGAAAAGGTTATAATATGTTGCATCACGTATGAGGTCTTCTAGTGATGAGGGAATGAACGTTTAAAAATAGTTGCATTTGTCATCTAGTTTACAAAAAAAAGCCCACAGAAATTACATCGTGACTATAAATCTCGCACAGGAGCAATGGGCTAATGGTAAATATTACCTAATCGGAGGTGTGGGATTTCAAGACATTACCAGAAGGCAGACTGGCATTTGGTCGTGAAAGAGTACTTGTTTCACCTTGAGTGGGCAGAAAATTAGGCATTTTCAGTAAAGCGTGCAGTTCAAAAGACCCAGAAAATTCAAGTTCAAATGAGAGATTCAGGAGTAGGGAGGTACTTTCTTCTTGATTAGATCTCTAGTGAAAACCCTGTATTCAGGTACAGAACAGAGTGACAAACAGAAGGGCTCCTGATCAAAACGACAAAGATGGTTCTTGGGCTGGAAGATCTGTGCTAAGAAAAAAATAAAATGGCTCTGTTTTGTTTAATTAATCAGAGTAAAGGAGATAACATTCTGAGACATGCCAAGGGGACAGGATAATGCATTGAAAAAGAAAAAGCTAATAATAAATTTGGAGAAAAAAATCAGGATTGAATTAGAGATTGTAGAAGCCACTGAAGGTGCCACGTATAAAGCTGCTCTGAAAAAAAAATCCCTTTTATAGCAAGGGGAATATGCAGCACAGAAAGGGAAATGGAATAACTGCTGCTTAATAAGCTTGTGTTCTTTATTTCTAGATTGTTTAGGCTTTCTTTTTTAATATGCTTTTAGAGATTAATCTCTTTGGGCAGCTTCTCTGCTGCCTGGGCAGGAAAATCCTCCACTGAAAAGTGTTCACTCTCTGGTTTTTCATGAGTTTGGCCATCACTGGTAAAGGGAACGGGGAGGGGTATGGCAGCTCAGTGCCTCTGCAGAGGAAAGGCTGCACACACGAGCTTTGGTTTTTAAGCATGTATTTAACAAAGTTCTTTGCTCCAAGTTACAGAAGTCAGGGAAGGAAAGCCCTGTACCAGAGGAGGAGTGTTTCCTACAGTCATTTTCTACTGCCCTGTGAAGTTTGAACTGCTTGGGTAGCTGTGCTTTCATGGTCCCCAGTAAAACTAAGCAGATCAGCAATGAAGAAATCCTGTAGCTTGATAGAATTAACCGTGTGATAAGTTCCAACATTAGGCCATCTGGGATCACCCCATCATGTGCTAAGATGCACTAGGACATTAAGCGCTTGGTTTTGTTCCTAGTAGTTCTCTTTCTGTATATTACGATTGACAAGTTTGGTATAGGAGTAGTTGAGACAGTGATTTCCAGTAAAGATATACAGTGAAGACCAAGACACATTGTACTGGTGGAAACAATATGATATTAAATAAAATAAATGGCCATGTTGTGCCATTGGACACTGAAGAAAATGTTCAGAAATCAATTCTATTCTGACCTCACTAGATTAAATAATAGGCTAAAAGCTATCACTTTTTTTTTATATGAACAGTATATTTTCCCTTTCAAAAGGCTAGGCTATGATTTAGGATGAGCTGCATTAATTGTGTCCTGCCTGTCGTACGGGGAAAAAATATTTTTATGAAATTAATCAAGTTTCAGTTAGGATGTCTGTGGATTGTCGGATTACACAGTGAATAACTGGAAAGAGCAATCTGTGTGTCCTTGCCATTAGAGGGCTTCCACTGAATATGACATTTCATCAAACTGGGTGATTAACAGCAAAATTTAACTGGCCTGATACAAAAGTGAGCTACGGAACCTGTTAAAATAAATCATGCTATTTCAGAGCCAGTAAAATGTGCTGCTGTTCAAATTTACAGGCTCCTGGTAATGGAGACTGTCATTAATCTAATAAAATCCAACTCAACAGGGTGCATTTGCTATGTTTTATCACTTGTTTTGTGGTGATGGTCTGCTTCTTTTAAGACAATTTCTGTATGAAGTAATAACTTGACAAAACAGAACTGTTTTTATGTGAGAGTGAAATACTGGTTGGGTCAAGTGCCAAAAGTATAACTTCACAGTGCAAAAGAAAAAAAGAACGTATTTTAAATCCAAATAGGTCTTTGCAGAGTCTGAGTAACACATTTAATGGTATCAAGGTCTTTAAGAGTCAGGTTTTAAATAGGATATTTTATGTTTTGTAAGTTTCTTATCGGTCTCTTGTTGCAGAAATGTGGAACGAGTAAATAAAAGAAAGTCTGTAAACCCGTGTGTTTACAGTAGTCTTAATAACTTCTTCTATTTAGTCATGAGAGCATAATCATAGCGGCTCCAAATGATGAGTTTTATTGGCTAGGCCGGTTGGTTGGGAGTCAGTATAGCAAATGTTGATGCTATCAGACAGTTGCAGAGCTCATTGGTGTTGATGGAGAGATTCCCACTGGTTTCAGCGGATTGTGGATTAGGAGACGTAAAATGAAAATACTATGCAAATCATATCATATGCTTACTTTTGATAACAGTTTGTTATAGTTTTCATTTATTTACAAAAGTCTACATAACAGTCTAAGAAGTCCTCAGCATATGGAACAAGAAATAGTCTTGCTCCTTTAAATGATCGTGTATTGCAGCTTCATGATATGTACGTAATCATGTTTTTAAGCCATAATTCCTTGGCAGATTAGTTCGATTTCATATAAAAAAAAAAAATTTACAAAACTGCTGTCTTCAAAAACATGTACTTAGAATATGTCTAGATTATATCACTGAAATGTTAATTCTAATATATATAATTTCATTAAATTGTTCAGCACTTTTTCATGGGTGAGTAGACAAGATCACCAAATGTATTATGTATGAAATTTAACAAGAGCAAGTGCAGGATTCTCCACCTGGGGTGGGGTAATGCTGCTTGTGCACACAAATTTGGGGATGAGAGGCTGGGGAGCAGCCCCACAGAGAGAGATCTGGGGGTTTGGGTTGATGGCAAGTTGAGTAGGAGTCAACAGTGTGCCCTGGAAGCCAAAGGGGCCAACCGGGTCCTGGGGAGCACCAAGCACAGCATCACTAGCCGATCGAGGGAGGTGATTGTCCCGCTCCGCACTGCACTGGTGTGGTCCCCCCTCAAGTACTGTGAGCAGTTTTGGGCACCTCAATATAAAAAGGGCATCAAAGTATTAGAGTGTGTCCAGAGGAGGGTGACCAAGATGGTGAAAGGCCTCAAGGGGTGCCCTCATCGCAGTCTGCACCTTCCTCAAGGGGGGCAGCGCAGGGGGAGTTGCTGAGCTCCTCTCTCGGGTGACCAGCAACAGGACAATTTTTATTAAATAGAATTAAATAATTAGTTATTTCTAACCAGATTTGAACTTGAAGACTGGGCTTGCTTTCTCTTCAACATGTTCTATTCCGTCACTGAGGCAAGGGTACCACGCGTAAGTTTGTGGCAGTCTGGTGGTTGTGTGTCAGTAGTCTGCCACAATCTTTACATGCATATGGTGATTCTGGTCAACGAGTTATTTGACACTGCTCTGTGTGTATATAGAAGTATACATTACCTTGCTTGAAGTGAATTATGCCGTTTATAAATGTTGACGGTCTGCCATTTCTGTGCTCTAGAGGGTGCTACTGTTCGAAATGATGGACGAACTTTTGCCTTGTTGTAGTAAACTGGCACTATAATTATGTTTTAGCATCCAGCCTTGTTATTGATAGGATCAGTAATTGGTTTCCAGTTCACTGGTCAGATGTGCCCAGAAACCAGTGTTGAAATGGAACTGAATCCTGGGAACGTTATGTTGCTTGTACAGAAATCAGCCTGCAAGTGCCGCACTACATTGAGAAGTGCAAATTGGAGAGTTTCAGGGTATGGACTGCTGTGGAAAGAAGAGACTGACACACACGAGCAGGGCTTTGCAGGGCTGGACCCCACGGATGTGCTGGATGCCTGCTTTCAACTTTGTTAAAGACTGTTGATGAAAAGCTCGGCATTGCAATGTTAAAGAACACGAATCGAAGAAGTATAAACCTGTTGCATGTTAGCGAAGCAAATGATTCTCCTCTTGATTTTGCTGCCAGCTGAATGTAGCAACAGTTTTAATACTTTGTTCGTTTACATGAAATGAAAGCACATTGGTTTCATGGCATAGTAAGATACCGTGGAATTGTATGTAGATGCTGTGTAGTTTCAGGGAAATATTTCAGGTCTTTTTTATATATTTGAAATATTTTCAGTGATTACGACTTCGTTCATTGTCCTTGCTGAAGTACAGTAAGTAGTATGAGTTCATACTAGGCTGCATCTATGGCAACTGTATATTCTGTAGTTGTTTAATCTTAAATGTGCAAGATTTTAATCCAGAAAATGAATTGTGAAGAAAAAAATACATAAATATTTCATGTATTTTGAAAAGATTCTGACTGTAAGAGGTCATGCTAATAACTCCAGTAGACGATATTCATATTAGTAGCTGTCTGTTTTCTCTACATTGAAGCGTTGGAAAGCAACTGTTTCAGGTGCATAATTGACAAAAATATTTGATAACATTATCCTGAGTATGCACCTCCTATAATGAAGTTTGAAATCTATTGTTTTATATTTGATATGTATTCATTGCAAGAAAACAGCTTTCTTTCCTTCTCTTCCCTACATTCAATGCAAGAAATCGTCAACAATGGGCAGCCAAATGTTACTGAAATAGGGGCGTATTTGTTTTGTTAACCTCGCTCGTGCTGAGAGCTCCCCTCTCGCCCTTCTCAAAGGATTTGCTGCCAGATCCCCACCCCGAGAGCATTGCTGCCTTTCTGCGGAGGGCGCCCAGAGGTGGTGCACGTGGATTCCCTGCGTGGTACGGAGCATAGTAAGGCACAACAGGGATTTCAAACGGCAATTCAGTGAAGTTCTGTAACACAGTTACACGAAGAACCAGTAACATCCCATCTCCCCTCAGTAAAAAAAATTAAAATATTAATTTAAGCATGTAATCTCTGGAGATCTCTCTCTGGAGATCACCCAGTCCAACCCCCCTGCCAGAGCAGGGTCACCCAGAGCAGGTAGCACAGGAACGCGTCCAGGCGGGTTTGGAATGTCTCCAGAGACGGAGACTCCACCACCTCCCTGGGCAGCCTGTGCCAGGGCTCTGCCACCCTCACAGGAAAGAAGTTCCTCCTCATGTTTAGGTGGAACTTCCTATGCTCAAGTTTGTGCCCAGTACCTCTTGTCCTGTCACTGGGCACCACTGAAAAGAGCCTGGCCCCATCCTCCTGACACCCCCCCTTTAAGTATTTATAAGCGTTGATAAGATCCCCATATTTCTCATATTGCAAATAAGAAATAATTCAAGCAGGGCATGACTGTATTTCCTAAGAAGAATAAATAAAACGAAAACTATTTCACAGCACACTCATGCTAAGAATTTCTTAGATTTTGTTCTGAAATGACCAAGTCGTGACTTCTTGTTGTAAAGTTAATTTTTAGAGATAGGAAGATAAATTTGCAGTTTGTGGCTCAGTATTTGGAGAATGTTACTGAATATTATACATTTTTAGGAAAGTTATTGGTTAATGCTTCTTTGAAATTAAGTCTCTTGAATTGTTTAAATGTCATGTTTGTTTTCAATCCTCACGATTGCTTAACTTCAGTACTTACTGTTTATTTTCAAAGCCGAAGTCGTTTGTTGAAATGTGAATCATGCCAGAGTTTGTTTAAAGCTTGCCTTATTTAAATGGTGTTTCAGTAGAAAGAGTGAATTTAAAGGGATAGCATCTCACTAATTAATATTTAGCTAATGTTTTGAGCACATTCCAGTATGTGCAATGGACTTGGCGCTACTAAAGAACTGAAGAGGTGGTCTTTGTGGTTTCCTATTTTCATTTCCTCTCATAAACCAGTAATCAGTTGCTGATATGTGTTAGGGTAAGCATTGTGGGAGGTTTAATCTCTATATTTGATGAAGTTACCATTCAGCTTTGCAGAAACTTGAGTTTCTTAGAGCAAACTCGAAGAGTATTGTTCAGTTTTCAAGAGGCAGCTTCACTGTAACATTTATTGTGTTATGTAGCCAACATAATTCTATCTAAATTAAATTTGTGTTATGTGATGTCCAGTAATGCGTTTACCTCACCTAGTGCTGCATCAGAAATAAAATGCAGGAGCTCATCCTGTTCCCAGTAAAATCCACCAGTAACGGTGCTATTAAATTCATGGGGATCAGAGTTGGAGTTTTAAATATTTTTTTTAAGTGGTAAATCTTAAGTTTTTCCAAGGGACGTTTACGCTGTCTGCTGTTATGAATGGGTTGCTTTTCTCCTGAGGCAGATGTGGTGTTACCTGCGAACATGAGGCCTTCCTCTCTGGTCTGTGCCTGTTGTGGACTTCTCCCAGGGTACCACACATGCCCCTGGGTGTCCTGCGCCTGTTAGATTAACATGGTCCAGCCGATGCTTTAACATGAACAGCATTACAAAATTTAAGCCATCTCCAGACATCGTCAAAGTTTTCAAGAAAACATTTTCATATTCATGTGGAATTTCAGAACAAATTTGGAAAGAAAAATGAGTCATGAGTAGCATTTCTTTGTCAGATTTGTGATCCAGTATATTGAACTTCTGCTTTTGTTATTGACAAAAATATTTGATAACATTATCCTGAGTATGCACCTCCTATAATGAAGTTTGAAATCTGTTGTTTTATATTTCATATGTATCTATTACACGAAAACAGCATAAAATCGGTAATGCAAATGCTTTCTTCATTGTTATTTTCTTACCAATTGCGTTTTCGTACAGAATGAATTGTTGGGCAATATTTTAGTATGCCCTTTCAGTATAAACACTTTGCTTTCTACAATCCGTTTTCCATAATACCTAAGATATCTAAGAAATATGTTGCCAAAGGCAGTGTTTTCAGTTGGTTATTATGAAGTTTGGTTCTTGCCCTACTGAAACCAACGGTGAAACTCTTCTGTACCTCAGTGGGAAGAGGATTTTCCAAAAGCAATAATGAATTGGTTTAATATGTAGTATATACATTACTTTCGCTGATGAGGTAGCTTTAGTTTAATACCATAGCATTTTGACAGATGTTGAAAATGGACAAAGTTTGTTTTGCTTTGTTTTTTTAACGCTTCAGAAGGTGTTCTGGTTCTGAATTCTGCAACAGATTTTTGCTCACATAATAAAAGCAGGAAAGGTACTCTAAGCTGTGGCTTCAGCAAAGAAGGTGCAGAGAGAGACTGATACCATCTCCTTCTTCCAGCTTCAGACTGTTTGAGTAGTTCCCTTTTGTCAACAGATTGGGTTTTTTTAAATTCCCATTTACTCCAGGGCGGGTACTTGCTGCCTAAGGCATACAACTGACAGGTTCCTAGAAATAATCTCTGCTTGCTAGACCTGGGAGACCGGATCATTGAATTCTGTTCTGTTTTATCACAGCAATCTTGGTGTGTAATAATTACTCATAAACCCTCCTTCGGATTAACTACATTGTCTCAAGTTATAGCCTAGAAAAAGCAAAACTGATTAGTAAAAAAGGCAGTCGCAAATTTGGTGACAGCAGTCTCCAGTACCTCTGATATTTTCTTTTAAAACAATATGAAGTTTCTAAGCATAGTGTTCCCAATAAACCAGTTTTTCTAAATAAACTAAGTGGATAAAGATTAACGCGAGTGGTTGTTGGGATGTTGTTCACATTGAAATGAATTTCCGCTGGCATTGTTGACTTTAATGAGAGCGTGATTGCATCTTTTTGGCAGTACTTTTTTTATGTGAATAACTAATTGTGAAATACGTATTTCAGTATACTTTAATATACATTTCAGTGTTGAAGATCGCATTATATAGGCTTTTTATCACGTAATACTGCATGATGGGATGTTAAGGGTACGAGGATGTCAAAGGAAAGAGAATTGTGTATGTGTAGTAGGTAGATTCAATTAGTATATATGTGTTTTATGTGTATTTTCAAGACACTGAGGACTATACAGGAAGCTTTTACATAGCTACTGATTACAAATACATATGTCCTTGATTTTCTCTCTCCCTTTTTTCCTGCAGGGCCAAGGCTTTTCGGGGAAAAAAGGTCCATGGAGAATATGACATAAAGGTTGAACAGGTAACTAAATGACTTAATCTGAATGTTATTTTTATATTGTGTATTTATACAAATACCTATATATGGATAAATACATACCTCCCTGGAGGTATTTAAAAGACATGTAGACATGGTGCTTAGGGACAGGCTTAGCGGTGAACTTGGCAGTGGTAAGTTAATGGTTGGTCTCAGTGATCTTAAGGGTCTTTTCCAACCTAAATGATTCTAGGATACTATATGCATATATGTATAGATACTTTTGTACTATGTACTTTTGTATGTATAGTACCTTTGTACTTCAGAAAACCCTCACGAGTTAAGTGGAACACTCAAAGATTTAGTTACGTTTCATTCTAACGTGGCTCTTTTTAGAGGATTCTGACCGTAATTTGTACAACATGAAAAGCACGTCATATTCAAAAGTTGGTGCTTAGAGACTCTGAATTTCCCAGACGCTCCATGAATTACATGCTGCGTTTCTGTATCGCTAATTCCTTCACTTAAGAATATACATACACTCCGGTTGCAGTGCTAGCGTGTGGGGATTTTAAAAAAAGAACTGAATAAATATGGAGATATAATTCAGGGTGCATTAGAATTATGGCTATTTTATTTGAGCTAGATAGCTGAAACTAGGGAAGTAAATAAGTCTTTTCACTTGCTTTTCAGTCTCAAATTCCATGAATAGATGCTACTGTAAGAAGCTTCAGTACTTAAACTGAATTGTTTTGTCATTGGAATTTCAAAGGGTGAGGGAAAGTTATCACTAGCTGTGTGGATTCAATTTACCTAAATGTACCGTAATAGTGCAGCATCGAGCTTTGCTCCATTCTTTACACCACTGAATGTCTGCTGATGTTCTTGGCTTGGAAATGCAGAAAGCTTTGCCAGGGATCTTCGAGAGTATTGAGGGAGAGATGGGGAAAAAAAGACAAGCTCTTTTGTCCCAAAATACCATTCGCACCTAGGTCGGACCATGCGGTTGACGTTAAGACACACCATTTCTTTAGTATTAAGAAAAACTGTGTGTAAGCCTAGAATTTCCTTCATATGTTCTCCTGTAGGTCCAGAACCGCCTTTAATCAGTAAGTGATTAAACGTTTCTGGCGCCTGCTGTTCACTTTGTAACGTGTCAACACTGTGACAATTGTATACAGGGTTATTAACAACTACTTCATTGTTCTTTTGCTAATACCGGAGAGCATTATTTTTATACAGCAACCTATCACATACAATGTTTTCTATCACGTACTAAGCTTTTAAACTACAAAATCTATATTGAGAATCCTTGTGAATGTTTACTATGATTTATTAATTGGAGAAGTGAGTTGTCAATCTCAGATTAAATAGATTTTAAATGATTTTTTAACGTTGTCAGCACTTACACAAGTATTTCAGTCTCTCAGCATTTGCACTGCTTTTACAATAATCTGAAAACTGCTCCTTGTGTTTAGAACATTTTAGCACTGATCCAAGAAAAAGTATATCAGGGCATGGGACTTAATGAAGAGACCCCCATGATTGAAATTAAGCAGGTACTTAGCTGTTGAGTTGGAACAGTGCGTGGAGTCATCAACACTTGCCTTAACGGAGCACTAAATTCTGAAAGCCCTAGGCAGATTTCACTTCGGAAGACTTTCAGTGATACCATTTTTCAAGAGGAGACTAATGAGAATTCTGACACACTCTATTGTGTATTAGTGTCCGGGATAGCAAAGACGCTTTTATTTATCCACTAGAAGACAGTTGGCTGCATTTCAATTATTCTGCTGTGTAATGTTATTGTAAAGTGCCTTGAGAGTCTAAGCTGATGAAAGACTGTGGATAAATGAAAAACATCCTGTCCTTTCCTTTCAAATTACTGTAGTTTCAGAGTATGGAAGTGATTCCTTTTAAATTCCACATTTCCAGTGTGAGAAGATACTTTGAAAAAGTTCTTTATTTGTGAATTTTGCGAGTCAATTGTTTATTAGCACGAGATCTTTTAAAGAAAAGAGTAATATGTACATAAAGGAAATAGAAAGGGTAAAGTATATGAAGAGACACTAAATGCTATAAGAAAGTATTCTATTTATTGTGGTTATTTTAACACTGCTTTTCTACCATTTTCTTCAAACTTTGTGTAAATGTTTGTTGAGTCTGTATTAGTATCTGTGATAACACCATACAAAGCAAAAATATAATCTCTACACTTCTGTGCAGACATGAATGAGGAAATACATTTGCCACTGCCCCGCAGTCCGTTTTCATAAAGTTATTTTACTTTTTGCTTTCTTTGTATTAGAATTTATTCAAATGGGATGTGCCATACGTGGCAAATAGTGTTGGATTAATATCCTCTTTGTGCTCATTACGTTCCAAATGTATGTTGTCAGCAGTTCAGATACTGATACTTAAAATACAGGTTAAAATAAACCAGACTGACTAATGTGAGCCTTCTTTTCACAGGCAGAATTTTCAGAAATCAACTTGATAGCCCATGCTGACGGCAATTATGCAGTAGATATCCAAGTATTTCGAAATGGCACTAAAGTTGTCAGGTAAGAAAAACTAAACAGACTAACAGCAAAAAGCAATAAATGGCATAATGTGTTCACGGAAAAGGAATTGAATCAGTTTTTGTATATGTGCAATAGGGATTTTGACTGATGCAATGCATCTCAGTCGTTGGTGTGAAAAGCGGGCAATAAAGTATCTGCTCAGTGCAGTGAGTCCTGTTGGTGACAGGAGGGAAGTCTCTTGGCGTTGTCATCACACGAAAGATAGATTTGATTAAGATGGGAATGAAGTCTAGTATAAAGAATAGGTGATTGGGAGTTGGGGTTATTGATTTGGGTCTTATCTTTGCTTCAGAAATAAGACAGCCTGGGTGATTTTGTACAAGGCAGGCCTTTCCAGATGAGCAGGATTTACTTCCAGCATCGAATCTTTTCTATTGAAACAGGCCAAGTCAGAGCACTTCTCTCAGGACAGTTACTGGAATATCACTGTCTGTTTGAAAGATTTCCATTTAAAAGTCTGAGATTTCCCAATATGCTGTTTTGTCCAAAAAGGATTATTCCAATTGAAGGCAGGGTAATTTTACCATTTTTTGTCAGTGAGGACAACAACAGCCCTGTGTAAATATAAGGGGAGAAAATAGGGATATGTCTGGGCAAAGTAAAAGCTTAAGTAAGTATTAACAAAATTATTTCAGGTAGTCCTATATAGTGTCTAATTTATGGGAATTGCTGCTATTTTGGCCAGTGCAGTTTAGTATGAGTTAAACGTCCCAGTTGTTTGGCTGAACAATTGCATTCAGAAAGGTAGATCAAGCCACCAGCGGTGACCTGGTGGTTTACTGCTTATGTTTGTCTTTAGGCAAGAGTAAGAGCTCAGGGAGCTGGACAGCATGCAGCATGTCTTGCGTCTTCATGGTTTTGCACAACATCTGTCCAAATAAAAGATTTGAAAATTTCTTAGCATTCATGTAAAAAAACAATCAGGGGAAAAAAAAATTGAAAATAAGTGCGCTTTATGCTTTCAAACTCACAACTGTTTAATCTCTTGTGTGTTCTAAAAATACCGCAGCTTAATACAACAACCACTTGTGCCAAATCCATGAGATTATTTCCTTAGAAGAGTAAGAAATTTGATTGATTTATTCATTTATTTATTTTAGTTTTGTGTTTGTTTTTTTTTCCCAAAGATAGAAGTTTTGGAGCCAGGAAATCTTGCTCACTGCCCCTTAGTGGCTTTTCTGTAGAGAATTTTCCAAACAGAACACAAATATTGAGGCCAAGTTAGCATCAAAACATGTCACTACTTAATGTGAGTTGAGAACCTCCTTAAAATGGCATCTACAAGGATGTATATTTGCAGTTTATGAAAAAACTTTGTAAAACTGCTTATGTTAAGAAAAAGAGAAAACTTGCTGTGTCATCAGGAAGCTCTGATAATGAGATGACAATGGACTTTATATTATCAGTTTTCTGGGTAATTTATTTAACCCAACAGAACTACCTGTGGTTGATAAATTTCACTCGAAGGTGTATGAAATGTCTGCCCATGTGTGCGTGCTTTCTGGTGAGAGAAGGATATGCAGACATGATGGGACAGCACTTCCCTATGATAATTTCTCTGGAGATGCAGAATATTTTTTGAAGAACAAAAGTATTTTTCATAAATGTCCTGTATCTTCCAATAAGTGGTGCTCTTTATGTTGCTTTAAGCCTGGTCGGTTTGTGAAGTTTATTGCCTAAAGCTTTGAATTGTGCTTCCTGTGTCACTAAGGAATGAAAGACTGATGGATGTTACTTTACATGTTCAGTTGGTAAGAAACTTCTTTTGAAATCCAGCGCTAAATATGGGTCAGACAATAGGATGTTTCTGTCCGTCTCTGCTATCAGGAGAGGTGGGGGAACTGCTGGTCCCACAGGTATCATATTGAATATGGACTATGACCATATTACTAAAGAGGGAATGCTGAGTTGAAAAGTCTTAAGTGTTATTAATATGAGGTCCAAAGTGACCTTGTATCTTAGATTTGTGAGCAAAATATTAGTCTGTAACGTCATCAGAAATTTCAATGACAACATTTTGGTGCCTTAGTTTAGGAGGAAAAAACTGTGTATCAAGCACCTGCTGGTTTCATGTTTGTGAATGAAAGAAAATCAAACCGTGAAAAATGGTATCTCCCGTTATATAATGCTGAGATTTTGGATCTTGCAAATGCTTGAGCCGGGATTAAAATTTTTCTCATGACCTTCTTTTGTATACACAGTCATTCTGTCCAGCAGTAATTACAGAACTAGAACAATTATGTAAATGGATCTTGTCCCTTTGAGGAGCTTTTGCAAAGCAACAGAGATAACTTTTTTTTTTTTTAAAGTACATTCCCCCAGTTCCTCAATTGTTTCATTAAATCGATATTTTAGAGGACACTTTCTGTTCTTTTATTTAAAAACACAGTGCTGTCTTTGAGACGATGTGTAAGGGTAGAGGGGATCTCTTTCTTTCACTGAGTGGTCTGCGGTTTTGATTAAGGCATCATTAGTCCTCTAAGTGTTATACTTGTTCCGTGCCAGTAAATTGACTTTCCCTGTTTCAAACACTTGGCATACCACCATGAAACCGGGATCACAGATTCTCAGAACTATGCTACAAATATTTTTTTTGAAACTTGTTAAAGGCAGGCATTTCTCTGCAAGTTTTGCCCCTCAGTCTAGAGTGTCATTTTAATGACTCTTCGTAGCAAATCTTTTAAATGTTGCTTTTGCCAACTCATGCATTGCATTTGAAAGCCAGCTTCAGACAGACTCCGGCTAGTACACTTGGACTGCTGCGTTCAGCCTGCAATCTCCAAAGTGCTTAAGCAATTTTAACATTAATTTTAGTTGGTTTGGTTTTTGTTTTGTTTTACTAGAGGGAGATTTCTGAATCGTTTTTTAACCTTCGGACATATTTATGCAAGGCATGTAAATAATTACACTAATTTACTACACTAATTTAATTTATGCTGCAGTTACACCTCCTGAAGGAGATTGGTAGCTTGAAGCTAGTCAGTGTTTTTTCCGCCTGTAAAATTTGGATACAGAAGCGAATCTTTCAACAGTCAAGTTTAGGAGCAGATTGCCCCTGTACTGGTGGCGCTGTCCTGTTGCTTTATGTCTTCTGTTGTCCATAACCTTCCTCAGTGACTAAATGTCAGGGTTTGAGTAAGGTGAAGGCGGTGTCAGAGTGTTCTCGAAGGTGTGTGGTGACAGGACAAGAAGCCACAGAGGCTGCAACAGGGGAAATCCTGATTAGATACAAGAGAGAAAGAGGAAAAAAAGAAGTGCAGCTGTAAGTTTAGAAATTCATTTTGATAAGTGTCTTGATCAAAAGTTGAATTGTGATGATCTCCGATTATGGTACGATTCCTTTTGCGAGCAGTGGGCTTGCTTCATCTCTTACTGTCTTTAAAACAGTCTGACAATAGTCGTGAAAAAAAATTGTTCCCAAGAAGCTTGAGTTTCTGGCAGATACATTTGCCTGCTTTTTTTTTTTTTTGATTCTCATTGCTTGAGAGCTGGTGCACATACACTGAGAACATACTCAGAGTTTAGATATATGATTTATCTTTCAGTGGGAAAACAACCTGAAAAGCCATGATAATTTTTCTCTTCGCCTAATGGAGCCACATTATTGACTGGATGCTGATGTTTTCTGAACAGTGGTTAAGAAATGATACGGTACAGATTTTCATAAAGCCATAGTAATTCTTTCTGTCCTTGTAGCATTTACCTTTATTTTGAGTGTACTTTTAGTACTTCTCTATCCATCAGCTAGACTTTTTTCCCTTTTAAGATTTTGCTGTTGAAGGAAAACTGATTTGATCGTTGACTTTTAGCAACGTATCTTTTTCTTGCTAGGTCGTTCAGGCCTGATTTTGTCCTTGTTCGGCAACATTCATTCAGTATGGCAGAAAACGAAGATTTCCGTAACTTGATCATTGGAATGCAGTACGCAGGCATCCCTAGCGTCAACTCCCTGGAATCGGTCTATAACTTCTGTGACAAACCCTGGGTGGTAAGTGATGTACCGAAAAGTTCTTCTGGTGCAAAAAGAATTTGTGACTTTTTTTCGTTTGCTTGTTTGGTTCCCTTTCATGAATATTGAGTATCAAACTGCAAAGTTACTTAGCAGAGCACTGAAGCAATAGTGAAAGGAATAAAAAGTAAGCTTAAGGTATTTAAATAATTTTTTCAAAGAGCTAGTGTAGGCAGTGTGGAGACAGAGAGAAAAAATATTTGTTGTACAAATAATGAAATAAGTGAGGAAACTAACGGAAAGCCTGTCCACTGCTAACATACTTCCTCAAGCGAGGAAAGTGTGTTTATTCACAATTTGTCTGGGAAAAGCAAGCTGAGAATATTTTTCATGTTTGTGGTTTTGAACATAATTTAAACAGACTTTTAGCCAGTGTTTTCCTCATGCCTGTGAAATTTTTGAGGCTATGCTTTAGCGAGGAAATCTGAAGCTATCCGTTTCCTCCTTTGAAAGCTCTTTTCAGAATCTTGTGCATACGGGGTAGGAGTTGGTCTTTTCAGTTACACCTAGAGTAATGCGATACACTGGGGAATCGCTCGTATTTGCTAGTTTGAGTGTGGGAGCCAATTCAGTTTTTCATTACACGCTTTGTAGCGATGGAGGTAGAATTTAGTGATCCTTTTGGTTCATAGGGAACTAAACTTTAGTAGCAACAAGTTAAAGCATGGTGCTGTAAAAGATGAGTATCAGTGGTGCAGTCACTGTTCCTATCGTAGATATATTCAGTTGCCCAAGAGCTAATGAAGCGTTAAAGAATACCGCTTGTTATAAATAGGCAACGCTTCATCACTTTTTCCTCTGATGTCTGGGAAAGAAAAGAACAGTTGTCAGTATTCTTCACGCCAAAAGAAAGTTTTACTGTAATACTTTTTATTGCCTAGAAAATGTTTATTTTTTCACACTTACTATGAAAATCCCTCCGAAAAATTGTCAGCAGATTTTAACATATACCTCTTGCAGCTAACTTTATTATACTTTTATGTTGCAGCAAACTACAGTGGGGAATAAATAATTGATAGAGCATTTATAACTTCTCAGAATACATATTGTACATTGCTGAATCCATTCTTTTAACACATCACATTTGCTATGCTGTGTGGCATTTCTTAATGCTTTGATTCATTGTATGCAATAAAGCTGGGCAGTGAAGCAGTAACAGCAGCATTTATATGTAATAATGATGCAATAAGAAGTAAATTAATAATTCCTCCTTGTAATATTCTTCTGGTGGCATTAGTGTCATGGCTATTCTTCCACCAAACCAATAAAGCTATCTCTTTCTTACAACTGGTCTTGTTGCATATAACATTTCTCTGCTGATTTTCACTCTAATAATAACAACTGGGAATTACTAGGAGTTGTAGGAATATTTGCTATAATAACTGGAAGACCTGGCAAAAGCAAATACAAGGTTACATGTGTAAAATAATTGTTGTATTCCATATGTTTTTTTTTTCCTGTACAGTACACCTCATGAACAAATAACAAAGAATTATGCTTATAGGGTCTTATTTGAATTTAGAGCTATAATATTTTTAAAATAGTCTTGAATTATGGTAGAGCTTTTTTGAGGTGTGACATAACAGTTCATGATGAAATGGCTCTCTTCTGAGTTGCCGTATCTGTATCTTTGCTTTTTGCAAAAATTCCCTTTTTGACTGAAATGTCTGTAGTTTGTGTCAACCTAAATACAAATTAAATGAAAATATTGTTAAGCTGACCTTTTTTTATTTGAACATAGAGAAGAACGATTTATTTTTTTTCCTCTGAGATGTTTCTACCTTGCCATTTCTACAGCTGGCAGCCGAAGTATGTTTTGTTCGAAGTACTCAAATTTTGCACAGCCTCAGCCAGCAAGAGTCCGTTTCACATCTCTTAAAGTATTTCCTCTCAGAAATAACTATCCTAGAGATATTGTAAAGCGTCAGCCGGGTCACGTGCTTCAAACTAGACAGAGAGGCTGAGTAGACGGCATTCGTATGTTGTGAATATGATCTTGCTTTGCTCCACCGATGGCCTCAATTCTATGTTTTAATTACCTGTGACCATAAGCAAAGCCTGCAAACGTGAGATTGGTTCCCATTCTGAATACGTGGTGGCACTGAACTTTAGCTGGATCCTACATAGGAGTGTGAACTTTAAATTTGAGCACAAAAATAGTTTCTGTACAAACACGAGGGGGCTTTGTTTGGGCATTTAACTTGGAATATCCTGACTTCTGTTCTTTGTGGCAGTGGGAGATGTAGAGACAACCAGGTTCATCCCGGAACATCATGGAATCTTTATCAGGTTTAGGAATGGTAAACACTGCAAGAAGTCATCCAAACCTGTTTCAACTCAAGCCCAGAATAAATACTCTGAGGGTAAAAATCCATTGATCCTTTGATTAAGCCAGTTTCACGGACGTTCAAATAATGCAACAGAAGCCGGGGACTGTTGGTTTTGCTAATATTATCTTCTAGCTTGTCCGATTGCACCTAACTCAGACGTGCTACCCTGCCTGTCTGAAATCCCTGCTGCAAGCTCTTCTGGATGCCTTGGGCTGCACTCCTCAGTCTGTCGCTGCATGCTAGCACTAAGCATAAAAACCGTTGAAGCCCACACTGTGCTCTTACATGTACCTCGGGCCAGTGAATCAAACAGCGTTCCCCACTGTTACAATGACACGTATTTAAGCTGGACTGATACAAACTTAGTTAAACTGTAACTAGCAAAAACTAGCAGAATTATGCTGCAAGTTCCTTCATCAGAAACCAGTTCAATGCTTACAGCGCTGATTAAAGGCGTTGACCCAGCTGCCAATCTAATCTCTTGTATCCTCCATGGAATTGTGCGTTGGCAGTTAAGACCATTTTCTTATTTAAACTTCTGTCTTTTTCACCATGGCTTAAACACTAGAATTCACTCTAATTCTGATTACGTTTTACCTTTTTTGTAGTCTTAATATTCCTATAAAAAGAAAAGTAGGTTCCACGTCATACACATTTGTATCTTTTCATAAAGTACATCTTACTGTCAGAAAGAGTTTCTGAACGCATATTCGGCAGTCATGAGTGCCCATGTCAGTTTTGCAGTGGCGCAAGTAAGCAAACATGTGCTTAGACTTACCGGTGATTAGCCCCCTTTCTTCATAGCATGTAAAAGATGCCTTTCTGGGCAATTCCTTTGTTAACACGGGTGACCTGATATTTGTATGAAAGCTATTTCTGTAAAAATTGCAAGTTCAAAAGCCTTATGAAAAATTAGAAACCAAAACTGTAGATAGAGCTGTAAGTAACAATCTTTATTAATTGATGAGAAATAGACTGACTTTCCTGCAGGTAAAATTTGAGTGGCAGAAAGGAATTGCAATTTCTGTAACAGAAGAAAAAAAATAATGTGTCATGGGCGATTGATCACTTACATCAGCGTAAAATCAGGAGTAGCACAGAATTGCTAGGAGGGCAAGTCAGGAAAGTTAAACTAGTTATAAAAGGGCAATGGAATAAAATGAGAGTTAGAATCCAACGTGTAAGATCTTTGTTTTTTAAATTACTTTCTTCAAACTATCAGGTCTTGGCTTTCTTTAGAACCTACGGGTCAGGATGCCCAGGGCCTCTTTTCAACCCACAGGGCAGATTCGCACCCCGTGTTAGAAACTGAAGCACCTGCCCTTAGTTTTTGAGCAGAACTCTTTTCGTACCCTGTCTGCAGACACACAGGGGTTTCTATGCCTTTGCCAATAGACAGTCAGCAAATTTCTGTTTGATCTGAGGTACGTTATTGGGGTGTGTTGGGAAAGCTGCCAGGAACATGCTGAAAACGTTTCTGAAAACAAGTCTGAAAGCTTGTGTTTTCCGGTGTCAAGGACATACGCGGTTCCTTCGAATGCGCGTCAAAAGTTCAAAGCGCCATATAACTCTTTGAAAGTTCGGGGTGCTAGCAACCATGGCAAAGCAAATATTGAAATGAATGTGTGTGGTGAGAGGTTTGCATACTGAAATATGTTAATGATTGGGGATTATTACAGTACTCCTGTTATTTCACTTCTGTGATAATACTTACCACCTACCTCCTGAAATATTCATGGTCCTGGCTTGTGGAGTGGATTTCACTCACATGCTAGTAAGAATGTCAGAAAGGTACTTACCTAGGGGGAAAGCATGTGTTTTATAAATAAAGGCTAAGTTCTTTGTTACTGAGTACGTGTAGAGCTGTGGAGGAACCATTTTAAGGTTTGTACCCTCTCTTACGACATTTCATTGCATTGTCGTGTTGTAAAGTAATAGTCTTGTGCGTGAGTCGTCACATTAAATGAGATAAAAATTTTACATAGTTTAATTTACAGTTACATTGAGTTAAGGTGAAGCAAAAATGTATAGTTTCCTCATTGGATTTGTGATCCGTCTTATAATTTTACTCATGTCTAATGGTGTGCAGAACCTGCTGTAAAGCATTTATGAAAGTTTTATAATAGAAAAAAGACCATAATTAAATACCCAAAGTTATGATGCATTATTTAAAGTAACAATCTAGATATTTTATTATCCCCTTCCCTTTAGAAAATGTCACTCAAAAAATAAGTGAGTCATTCCTTAACTGAGGCTTATAAGATTGTATGTAATATTTGCGATAGTACATGATGTAGGGAAGCGAAGTAATTGCGGAGGCTGGAAGTAAATGTGAAACGTGATAATGACAGTGCTTGCAGTAATAGGTAAAATCCCATGCTTATGATTCAGGCTGGGGAAATAATATTTAAAAAAACACCACAATTTTCCAGTGTATTGGGTTGAACTTTTAAAAAATTTCTTCTGTCCTGCATGCGTCCCTTTGCATACTTCCTATTAAGATTTATGTGAAATTCGCAGGCTTAAGTGTTTACACCAGTTGGACCCTGCTCTTGATTTTGGATTCAGTTGCAAATACTGGTGATAGGGTTGCAGTCTTGGAATACCAGGGACTGTTAGCTGTTCACCCAGACTGTGTAGAGCAGATTGGCAGGGAGGGGAGTTTCGCAGGGAGGCAGAGTTAAGTGGTGCATGTACTAAACACACAGGCTCTGACTGACTTGTCAGGGACTGCAAGGTTCAATGCCCATGGCTGCTCTAGGTAGGACACCTTATTTCAGTTAAACTTGGACTGTGATGTGCTAATTACATGCATTACAGTAGCTGGATTGCTGCTTTGAGGTTCAGATAGTGATAAGCATCTCAACACTGTAGGGGTTACAGAATTCCTGCAGTTGCATAGACCAAGTGTGTATGATTGAAGAGAAAGAAAATTCTCAGAAAATCGGCCCAATTCCATGGTAGCAGTTCTGGCTCTTTTACTACAGAGGAAAAACATAGTAGCATGCATAGCCGGCTGCAGATCTGTTCTCTTGTTAGTGTGCCCTGGGGGGCTACGTGACAGTGGTTGGTATAGAAGGCTTCAAGGATATGCTGATACGTTAATTACACATTCATTCTGGTGAAGACACAACCTACAATGTAATAATGGGTCTACGAAAAACATTTGTGAGCACTGTGACCTTAATTAGCTGTTGCCATACTGGTGGAAGAATCTGTATTTAGCTTGAAACACTGCGTTGACGTGATGGGGGGGGGGGGGGACGG
>VYZM01021987.1:259381-282522 GCA_013398915.1 Dromas ardeola | reverse complement strand
GGGCGGGGGGGGGGGGGGGGGGATGTAGAAAGCCACTGCAGCGCGTCCACCTTCTGCGGAGCTGTAGCAGCTTGCGCAGACGCCTGTCCCCACGGAACGGGACAGCTGGGTGCTGGGCAGGCTTGGCCTCACGTGAAGCAAACCCTGTTGGCGTAGGGACAAACCGCTACATCCGTTCAGTGATGTGGGCAAGAAAAAATAGGAACTGTTTTTTGGTCAGAAGCTGGCAGAGTGGAATTAAGACCCGGAAGACAGACATATCTGTATTACTTTAAGAGCGCTGAAGGGTCCCGGCATTTTTTTTTACGTAGAGCTCCAGATGTGAACCCATCTTGTACTGAAACATCTTCAAAAGATCACTGGGACTTCATCTGCTTCACTGTAGGAATTTAGTGTTATTTAGGGTTTTAAATGTAAGAGAAGTGCCGTAGAACACTTTGTTATGCCAAAATTAATTTCCTCACTCATCTGCAGTCGTTCTGAGGGGAGGCTGGTTATGGCTTTTCCTTCTTGTCAAACTTAGTAGTACTGTAAATCTCACAGTTCTTGTTTGTTTATTTTGGTTTGTGAGCGCGCAGCCAAATACTTTTTTTTTTTTTGCAAGTTTGTTGACATTTTCCTTTTTTGCTCCTTTTGCCAAGCTTATGTAATTGTATGCCTTCGTGTGTTGTATTTTACTGTGTTTCTTCTGCAGATGATTTTCTACTTATCTGTCTTCATGTTTCTACACTTATTGGAGGCTTCATTTCTCTCTTCTTACCTTGCTTTCCTTGGAAGGTCTGTTTTAACTGCCCTTTCTTGCTGTCTGAGAGTATTATAGTACTCTCCCTCACCTTGTTTTCTCCCCCTTCATGTGTTGCTCTTGTGTTTTTCCCCCTTCCAAGCTATGCTTTAATAATCTTGAGCAACAGATTGGGGCGCTGGCAGGAATCTTGTAGGCGCTCTGCAGGGAGGAGCATATAAGAGACATGAGCTCTGTTCACCCCAGGCTCCTGTTGACACAAATTATTGAAGCTAAGCTAACGGGGGGGCACAACCACACAGATGAGTTTCAATATTGTGTTGAAGTCTCTTCTGGAAAATGAGTAACAAATAAAATGAATGTGTGCAAAAAGAAAAGTCTTTTGAAAACCTATTCACTGTAAATCTGTGAGACCTTTCAATTCTATTGCGTGTCTTTTTTAGAGAAAGAAATTATAAATTTCTTACTGAATATTTATTGCACTATAAGAAAGTGCTGTGGTCATTACCAAAAATAAGATTTGTACAGTAATCCTGAGCAACGGGCTAGAATTTGGCTGGTTATTGCACTTCTCTATATGCACTTCTCTACATGCCTTGACCTCTATAAGGTTGAGGCTAAAGAATGCATACCTGCAATCTTGCTTCAGCTCAGGTAGGAAAGACATTTGGGGACATTCAGATTTAACGTCTGTTAACATTATAGATCTTAGAAACTTTAAGACCTGTATTTTAGTCAGTGGCTACAGTTTTACGTGTTCCATTAGATGAAACCTGGAGCCAGCACTGAACTTGATTGTTTCAACCATTCTGGCAACATTGACCTACTTGATAGATCATGACGGGGACAGCGGGCAGCCAGAGCCCACCCAAAGAGGTTGTTTCCTGGCCTTTTCCTACTGCTGTGCTTTAGGAAGCTACCGTAGGAAGAGCCGTTCCTTTCTTTCTCTTCGGGACTCCAGCAGGGTGCTCTCCGTCTCTCCCTCCAGCGGTGAAGAGTTGCTCTCTTGGGCACTGGACACAATCGCATGGGTGGTAAAGTTTGAACAGCTTCACGTGATAATGTATGGCAATCTCCGTGACAGATTCAATTTGCCAATTTGCAAATATTTACATCAACAGTGGAGGTCTTTCTAAAACCACTTTTGTGGCTTTAATTCATATGACAGGTATTGGATTGAGAGACGTCGTGAAGGCAGACGTCTGTGTCTCGATAGGGCAGCCAGAGAACAAAGTGTCCACATGTGCTCTTCCTCCAGCCCTGATCCGAGCAGAACTTTCTTAAGCATAAAAACCTCTAGTTTAATTCTCTGTCAGCCAGTGAAGATTTTGGCCTCTTTGCTCAGTCTGCCAGTTAAAGCAAAACATGTTGATGGATTTGTAGGGCGAGAGCTGAAAGTAAATTCACCCAACTGTGTCAGAAGGAAGGTGAAAACATTTTAAGGTTTTTGGTCAAAAGACAATTTACTAGCAAGTTTTAACATCAAATTGGAGCAAGGTTCATAAATAATTATTAATTTAAATGCATAACAAAGAAATCTAAAAAGATGTAACCTAACAATGTATGTTCCTCTTTGCACCTGTTTATAGAGCTATTTTAAGTTTAATCTGTTCTTGCAATAGGAAGGGAATATTACAGTCCCGCTAAATGATTTTGCTTTCCTAAAATATGTAAGCTCACTTGAAATTCCTTGAAAAAAGTAGAGGCTCTTAAATAATGAATATACCTCAGTGGGGCAATGATTTGTTTTCTGTTCCATACACCAAGTAATTCTTAGAGCTCTATATTCATCAATCTTTGCTTGGACTATGAAGTACTTTATATATAAAACTGAGTACATATATATTTTGCTTTGACCAGCAGTTACTGCCATGAGGCCAATCTAATGCAAAAGTAGACTCGGATTTCTTACTGCATTCTTGAACGTTGTGCTGGGTTGTTGTCACTCTGCCCTGTTCCTCTTCGCAGCAAAGAGCAGCAGTGGGAGCTCCTGACATCCTTTACAGACTTGCATTGCATTGAACATTTCTAGGGGCAGAAAATTGAAACAGACTTTTAACCATTCCTTAGCTTCTACTGAAAGAAACTGTATTTAAATAAAGGGCTGTACAAGTAATCTGAAAACCAGGACTGTAAAGCTGTGGTTCATATCCTTTGGTATTTTCTGCTGTTCCTGCTACAGTATTGAAACTCAAAAAATCTCTTTTGTGCTTGTCAAATATCCGTAATTGAAGGCCAGATTGTGAAAATTAAGTTTGATTTCTTGCGCAATCTTAGTATTTAATTAAAAAGGAAACCTGTGTGTTATATTACCCATTAAAGTACCTAAGAAGATAATTTTTTCCTAGCCAAAATCTAGGTAAAGATTATATCTGCTTCTTTAATGTATGACCATGGTGGCTCAGTGATCACTGAGGAGAACCTGGGGGCTAGACCCCTTCATGAAAAAGGAATTTGTCACCCATCCCAGAATGCCCTTCCCACGGTACTGGCTCCCCCATGGCAATCCCCACTCCTTCCTCTCCCCTCTCCCCCTCTACACAACTATTGCTCTCCCGCATTATCTTCAAGACTCCCACCGGTGCTGCTGTTGCTGGCTGATTTCCTTGCTGTCATTCCTGTATGTCTAGCTTCTTTTCTTCGCTCCAGTTCAGATGTGAAATGGGTGCAAGGTGTTCTCGTCCTTGTTTCTTTTACGAGGTGTAGTCATACGACGTACCTGTTCGTGAAGTATCTTCTTTAGTTTATGGTGCAGTTTCAAACACTATAAATTATTGCCCTGTTTGGATGCTGGCCACCTCGGAGAAGTCCTCTGACTGTCTGTGCTGGGCTTAAAAGAGAGCATCTTGGCTGGGGAACGGCATTCTACCACCCGGCTTTGGCAGCGGATCCTTTGAGAAAAAGTTTTTCATATTTTCTTATCTTGCTGAAATGAGGGAAGCATCTCGGGACAAGAAAAGTCGATGTAGGTAAGTTTGAATTCTGTGAACAAAGTTGTAGATGCACATGATTGCATCCATGTACAATTTAAGAGAAAGGGGGGGAAAAAAGGTATTTAACCATATGTTTAGCTTTAAAATGGGATTTACTTCTTACTTCAATGGTTAAGTACATAAATAATGCTTTGTTTCTGAAGATAACTTCATAGAGACACATCTGAACACCTGCACAAATTTTCATTAGCTACAAGGCTTGTGAACAATGAATATGGGAAGGCCGTATCTGCAAAACCCCAGTTTGCATTAACAGAGAGATTTCCTCCTCTTCTGTGAAGTTTCATTGAATTCAGTATTTTTATAAAAATTTACTATTTTAACTGGAGAGTCTCAGGATCTTAGTATCTCTAAAAAAACCCACAAAGCAATAAAATCTTTTTATCGTAGTGAGCCCCAAACCCTTTTGAGAAGTGCTTAAGCACATGCCCAAGTCCCATTAAAATAAACAGGTGCACAAATGGTTCCTTGAAGAGGACACTGAACTCGATGTTCCCATAATAGTGGAATAAACTGCACATTCTCATTGCTGCCAAGTGCACCCCAGAAGGCGTCCTCAGAGCTCTCATTGGAATGACTCAGTTCCGTAAAGCTCTCTGTTCCCCTCTGTAACTTTTCATTCTGAAATAAAAAGTTCCAGAGGCTTCTTGATGTAGGCCTCCTGGTACTAGTTTTCACTAATCCTTTTCTAACAAACATATCTTAATCTTTTTTCTACCTTTTATGCTCAGAGCTATTTTTCCTTAATTTTAATCTGCATGTCTTCCTTAAATCTGACTTTCCTCACTGTTTACACATTTTGTCACCGCCTCTTTTATTAGCCAAGGGGTTTCTCATTGCCAAATGCCTTGCTACCCAACTTTGCAAGCCAAGATGAAGTGGTTTTATGTCTCTGACTGTGATCCTCTTCTAGTTTTTCATTGGTTTTTGATTTTTTTTTTTTAATCCTGCTTTTCTAACTGTTGTAGAAAACGTCTTTTTCTTTTTTCCTCCCGTGGATGCACTCTGGTAATTTGCAAGCAAAAGCTCTGCATGCAGTTCTTCCAAGGGCGTGAGGTTTTTAGTTAAGGCATTTTTTTTGCATCCTGTAGAAATTCTTAATGGTTTGTATAGGTTTGTGTATCTCATCAGATGTTAATTGTGATGTGATGGATTTGTACTCCAGCAGTTAATTACAGCAGTGATTAGCAATTGGAGAGATGTGCCTCTGGGAGGCAGCGCGGGCTGCAGTGCTCATGCTGCAGGAGAGGTGCGGAAGCCAAGTAAATGCCTTTGCAAGTTCTGGGTAATTTGGAGCAGAGCCCCAAATGGTTTTGGGAAGGGTCAGCACAATCCACGCAGGCTTGGTAGCTCCACCTCAGTAGATGCAGAGAAGCACCCCAGAGGGTAAGGAGAGCTGGAGATAAAGAAGGTGAGGAAAGATCAACTGCAGTCAAAGGTGGAAGGAAGAGACGCTGCTAGTCCCCAGGTGATGAGTCAACCAGCAGGACTTCAATAAAAGCAGCTCAGCTTGGCGAAGCAGAGATCCATCAGCATGTTCTTGTGTGAGGCTGGGCTGCAAAAGGGTTAGGAAACAACTCGTCTGTGTTACAAAACTACCACTCGAGCTGTGATACAGGGTCCATATAAGTTATATTTCCATTCATAGTCCAACTGTGTTGTCTTTGGCTTTGCATCGTAATAATGGAAAACTACTGGAGGAACATCAAGTTCTTTTGTCAGTTCTCATCTTTTCTGTATTCTGTTAATGTGCCCAAACCAATTTGTAGGCGATGTTTCATTGTTCAGTTGCCATGTCAAACTTTGAATTGACTTTGGAAGTTTGAATACTTTTCATTAAGTTGTCTGTCAGCTCCTGCTGACAGCAAGAGGTACGTAAGCTACAGTCAGCACTCTGTTCCCCTTGATGCTCGTATTAGGTATCAAATAGCAAATCAAATGTGTATGTCCTCAGCCTTCTGGAAAAGTATTTAATGTTTACTAAAGCATAATAGAAGAAATGCAGGCCAGTCACAACGGAGAACAAATATTATGAAAAGCATAAAAAGAGTAACACAGATATTTCCCAGGTAATAGTAATTTAAGAAAAAAAAAAATCAAAACCCACAGAGAAGAATACAGAAACTGTGTTTAAAATACAGGCATAGTGAAAAATCTTGGTTAAAGTAAATTGACTCCTGCAGAGTCCAGGTGTCAAATGTACCTCCCAGCCCCTTCCACACAATTGCTTAATTTCTTCTCCCTCTGAAGGGTCTACAAGGTTTGTCTCTCAATCTGTTGGCTGCCAAGGACCCCTGATGCGTTTGTGCTGGTGGTACTTAGTCCGGACTTTTGAACATCTCTAACTCTTAGAAGGCAATCATGTATTTCTGGAGTGACCAGCCACATTTCCAAGCATGAAAATGGATATTTCAGCCTGAAAATGGACTTCAGGGCATTTCTCACAGTGCTATCTGAAGGCGATAAAAAACGTCAATGTGTCTTTTCTTTATTAGTTTCCTATAATAGAAGTGTAACATAAAACAGCTCATCTTCCAGCTTCATAACCTACAGAGCCTACCAGAGACCTCTGCAGTCGTTACAGGGAGAAGGGATCTTCCCTTTCTATATCCAAAGGGAAAACCCAATTGCTGAGGCCCCCATCCGCGCCCGCAGGCAATGACGTGCATATTCAGGCGTCATTTACTCTAGTGTGCGTTTCCCAGACAAACACTTGGAACCTCTGCAGCATTTCCATGGGAAGTTGTCTTTCATCAATTCCTAGTCTTACAAAGGAATGATTTAAGTATACAATAGGATGAAACTTTTACTCTGTCATTTAATCGCATAACAACCCGATCTTTAAACTGTTTTGCATCGTCTGCGCTAAGTAATACATGTTCAAAGAAAGCTGGCAGCAATACTGAGTATTGAGACCAGATTAGAAACTTAGAAATTTTATTTTAATAATTTCACCCACAAACACTGGTGCACACTTAATACATTTGGTAAAAAGGCAAATTTATATATGGAAATCCAGAAGTAAACTGGTATTGCATTACATTTCTTCGCTCTATGGATGCGCTTACACTGTAGAGCGGTCAAAGATGAGTTAAATCTCATCTAAAAGCGCCATTTTTTTGTGTGACAGAGGGATTAAAAAAGTGTTCACCTATCAAAGTGCTCCTGTTTCTGCAGTCCTAGAGAATGCCAGCTCATCTGGTTTGGTGAAACAGGCTATCCGGAGAATTTTGTGATCATTTTAGTTGTTACCATGAAATATGAGGTGGCTGGTAGGAGTTCTTCCACTGCCAGGAGAGGCACGCCTTAACTTGTAAAGAGGACAAATAATGAATACTCATAATAAAGGAAAATCTCTGTCAGAAAAGGCTTTATAATACGCAGCAACTGTACAGACATAGGTGAAGTAGTTTGTTGCATGAAAATCTTATTCAATACAGCAGGAAATTCTCCAATGGAATGGACAATGATATATATCTTTCAGTCTGGTGAGAGAGATTAGAAGCTTGCTGTAATTAAAGATAACACAAAGCACCATCTGGAATAATTAATTTTAAATATCGTATCTAACTATCTTTGAGGGGAACGTTTGTGCAGTTTGTTCAGGAAAAAATCTGAGCATTTCAGGGATGACATGCGTGTAATTAAGCACATTTTAACTCATCTAAAGTGATAAGCAGAGTCATTATTCAAATCTTTATGAAGTTAGCAAAGTGGAGTTTTTAACTGCGCGCTACTTGATTATGGTACCGTCTATGCAGTCACATTTGTAGTGTTCCATTCTTAGTGTAATGAACCCTCATAAAGCTTTTATCTGAAATAAGCGTCTTTTTTGACTAAGTATTTCTTATCTGTAGCATACTTTGTTGGAACGGAGAAAAAGTACAGCTGGTGCTCTCCTCTTCTTTTATGGAGGAATAATCTCTCGGGTTCGACGGGAAAGCATTTCATCCCTAGCAGAAAAGAGGAGAGCTGACATTACAAAGAACATTACAAAATCCCAGTATTTTCCTTCTAAAAAAATAATCTGAAAACCATAAATATATGTACCTGAGAAGATCTCTCTTTGAGCTGAAAATTAGATACAAAAATTGAAAACGAGAAGTAAATTCAGCTAGCTAAAATAAGAGCTAAAAGAACGTTTTCCACTTTCTTGTTCTTTCTGAAAATGTTGAAAAGGCTCCCGCTGAAATACTAACCTCTCTGAGATTTTTTTTTTTTTTAAGGTAATTGCTAAAATCTCCCAGGGTTTTCGGCATCCATATAAAATACTTTATTTAAATATAGAGTAGTTCTACCAGTATTCTCTATTTCGTGAACATCCCATATCTGAAAACATTCGGCATTGGATTAGATAATAATTCAGTATTTTAGAGATTAGCAATAGCATGCCAGAGATAGAGAATAACTTATCATCTGAAAAGGTGATGCTCTTGCCTAGGAAAGAATTTGATAAACTTTAGTGTTATTTAAAGGTGTAATTTAAGGTCATACTAGCTAGTCCAGTAAAACAAAACATTTTTAAAACTCTAATCAAGGGAAAGCATTAATATGGTATCCTTTTTTTTTTTTTTTATAACTTTAAAAAAACATCAAATCAAACTTCAGTGTAGTTTGCAGCAGACCTTTAAAACCTGGTTTGGCTAGAAAAGCAGACAAGGTGGTATATTCAGCCTTTTTTCTATATTCAGCCTATTTGTAAGCTCTGGATCGCTTCCCAAGTGTCCAGATACAACAGGATTTTCAGAAGCTGCCTTTTGCTTCAGCCTGTCTGACTGCTGTTTGCTTGCTTCAGCTGCTCAAAAGGGAAATATAAAAAGGTACAGTCCAAACTGATAGAAGCTCATTAAAACGTAAATGAAATTATTTTTCATTAATCGACCAGTGGCGATCAGGGAAAATAAGAAATATTTATGGCAGTTTAAGGATGTACAGCGAGAATGCCAAAACTTTATGCGAATTTGGGTTGAATTTATCAAGTTGCTTGGGGGGGAAGTTTGACAAGAGATTCCTAAAATTGTAGATACACAGGGGAAGCAGTGTCCCAGGCAACGGCTAAATCCCTCCCCCGGCTGTGGGGAGTCTGAGGTATTTCTCTCCTCTGCCTCGGGAAATGTAAACCTCCTTTTCCTACATGCTATTTCATAGCTTAATTACGAGATTAGAGGGTACTTCAGAGTGATAGATGTGTAGTATCTGTGATGGATACTCTTTTATTTTAAGTGAACAAACATTTGCTAGTATTAATCTGAATTATAGCATTCTTCCTTTTTGAGTGAATGCCACAACCCCTACGGATAATGTCAGTTTCTCACTGTCTTTTGCTTGCTTTCAGTGAAGATGGAAACGAAAATAAGGAAAGAATCACAGGAAACAGTCATACAATTCTTTCAAAGGTTTTTACTTAATGATAAGTAATTAGATGTATTTGAGCATAATTGTTTGGCAGTATTTAATAGGCAGTATTTGCTCTATGAAATTTTGAATTTCGATCTTGGACAGGGGCAGAAATAAATAGTAAGTTGTCAGGAATCCTGTTTGCAAACCACCTTATTTTGGTAGCTGTGATAATATTTCCTTTCCTTGAGGCCTGTTTTGTACAGCACACTGTCCAACTAGGATTTCTGAAGCTTTGGGTGAAACCCACTCATCGTTAAGGTATTTTCCACTGGACTTCAAAAATTAAATATGTGTTTTATCAAACCTAAGTAAATGCCACTAAATTAAACAAATTATTTATGCTGGAAATGCGATGCAAAGTTTTCCTCATTTTTTTTCGGCCTTTAAACAATACACCCTAAATTGCATTAATGGAGTTAGGTATTTGATCAAACAGCGTTATGGACAGATTTCTGTTGTTCTTTGCTTTTTTCCCGTTTGTAACAAGCAAACCCGCTCTTCAGGCTGTTGTGCGGAGTTGTTTATGTCTCGTGTTGGCACGATGACAATGGCAGACATCGCAGGCGTGTCCAAGCCAGGGCTTTGGAGGCTGGGAACAATAGTGGCCTTCTGGCTGCCAAAGTCCTCTCGCTCCCGGGAAACCTCGCTTGCCGAGCCGCGGGTTCAGGAGCGCTTTAGCTGCTGGGCTCTTACAACAGAAGAGTTGATCTGCTCGCTAAAGAGGAAGAACAGCCCCGAAGTACATTTCTATATATTGAAGAATTCTTTGTGTTTAAATGTTGTTTGGCTTTCTGTTTTAAGTGAGGACAGTTAGCGTTTAGGTAGGCTGGGTATGTCGGAGAAAGGGCCCAGAAAGAAAACATTCATAGTAATGTCAATAACATGTAGCTGTTTAAATTCTTGATGCCTTTGTTGACTGGCCATTCTTCCACTGCCTCCCCGTGGCTATGGCACATGGCCGGAGCCTAGGAAATTGGAATCCTCTTGCTTGTTCTTCACCTGACTTGTTAACATGTGACAGAGTTACTGCTTTTCTGTCTTTGCCAGTTTTGCAAAATTGCCTTACAATGTGAGTGAGGTGCCAGAGGCTACATGAATGGGAAATATGTCCAATCTTTAGATTAAAGGTGGTAGAAAATGCAAAATTATCACAGTTTTATTGTCACAGAATCAACTTAAAATATATAGACTCTGAGGTATCTGAAAACCAGTATTCCAATGTATTTCATTTTCTGTACATGTACCTCTCAGAGGTTTTGTTCTTTGTTGCTCTGTACATGAAGTCATTGCTTGGATGGAATAAAAAGGTGTGCACATGAGAGAGGAGGAGAGAGCAAGTGTATAATGCATATGTGTGTTTGCTGAGTTTATGAAACACAGAAGACAAGAAGCAAAATGACAGTATGAGATCAGTTTGGTAGAATGTGGTTTCCTTCCTAAGCTTTCTCTTTTGTTTTGCTTTATTTTACAGTTTGCCCAGCTGGTGTCTGTCTACAAAACTTTGGGTCCAGAGAAGTTCCCTTTAATTGAGCAGACATTCTATCCAAATCACAAGGAAATGGTACGTGCAAATACCAATCCTGAATTTGCTTACTGTCTCTGTAAAAGAGGAACTGTAAACACACAACTCATTCCCCCCATTTACTGTCTATTTTAAAAGCCATTTTGGAAGCTTTCAGAGGCTGGGTGACTGCTTGAAAGCACTGTGATGGTTAACTGGAAGGTTTTCAAATGTGAGGGTAGTCATTTTCAACCTAACCAACTTCAGATCTTAAGGGGATTAAATGCTTATAAAGTGCGCTATTAAAGTGCAAGAGTTACTTCTATGGTTTGTTTTCAACCTAGTCCTTTCTGATATGTTCTAAGTGTTTATTATCTTTGTAAGTGATGCACAAGGCTGTGTGCCTGACAGCGCAGGGCTTTGAACTCACCTGAAATCAGGGTGGTTATGGCTTGTGATCTCCATGTACCTGAGCTGACATTGATTCCCAGTCCTTTACAGACATAAATGCATTCATAAGAATAACACTTATGACCTTTACTCATGACCTGTCTTACGCTGCAGACATTTTTTTTCTTACTTTTTTATGGTTTCTAAACAGAAATTCTTTCCTGAGTATGTTTTTCTGGAGGAAGTACTTTCAGCCCTGAGAGAAACTGGAGGGAGGCTGCTTGCTGGTTGAATAGACTGGCACAGAAGCATCACTTGTAGAATGTCATCCATGCAGCCTCTGTCCCACAGCGGGGATTGCAGTGCCATTGCAAGGTCGTGATAAATAGCTTGGTTAGTATGTAAGGTCCCCAAGCGGTAATTGCTGTGTGTCTGTCCTGAGACTCTGGCTAGCACTTGATTATCAAAGGTGGCATCTAAGATAAGCCTCAGTGGCAGCAGTTGACTAAAATGTCTTCTGAGGTCTTCTTTCGCCCACATCTGTCTCATCTTTTGGTGACAAACACAGTATTGGTGCAGCTCTGCCGTGTTTTTGGATGTATTGCAAGAGTGGTGGGATGGCTCTTGGTACTGCTTTGCTGCTTCTCTCGGGTTTCTTTGGACTATTAACTGAGACGTTTTCACTTCTTTTGTCTCAAACAACACTTCTGAAAAGAGCCTTCACCACACTTGTGTAGTTAGTAAATTCGCTACACAGAAGTTTTGTAGAGCCAAAGGAGAATGGTACCGATCCGGAGCAGCAGATCCAAATATTGTCCCAGACAGCCAAATCTTTTCAGAATGGACGGGGGTTTTGTTGATGGATTTGGAAATGGATGGATCAGGAAAATGTACAACTTTATAAAATTTATATATATTTTTTTAACGAAAAGGAAGTGCCATCCCCCTTGGGGATTCATTCATAACAGGTGGAGAAGCAGAACCACATCTCGTATTTTGCAATATGCTTTTCTAAAATGGTAATAAGTTTTATATCTCTATTTTCCTGAGAATGTCCAAGATTAAAGCTGGTTTATAATTTCCTGCACACAATTTATTGTTCTTTCTTCATTATTTTATCAGCTACTACTCAGGCTCCTCAGGGCAGTGGTGACAGGCCCGAGGCTGTCGGTGTTCAAGGAGCCTCTGGACGATGCTCTTGGTCACATGGGTTAGTTTTAGGCAGTCCTGCAAGGAGCAGGGAGCTGGGCTCAGTGGTCCTTATGGGTCCCCTCCAACTGGAGATACTCCACGATTCTATGTTTTAACTGAAAATGCAGGCCTTTTAGCCCATTGCTAAATTGCAGTACATAGAAACAAAGAAAAATACCCTGTAACTCTGGGACAAGAATTAATGTGTTAGCTTTTAATTTTTACGTAGTATGACGTAGTATGACCCTGTAGAAGGTTACCAGTTCAATTGCATACTGGTGTCTTGAACAACTGATTGATTTCAAATTCAGTAATAGAACACAAACAAGAAAACGTGCGAATGTGCTTATAAGGCATATTTTGCCTAAGAGATTAACAAATGCTTGAGTGGCTTTTTCCCCCCTTCGTTCCTCTACAATCCTCATTAATGTCTGAACTGATAAGTTATTTCTCTTTTGCTTGAACCTTTGAAAGTTAATATTCTCCACAGCTGAGTAATTTTTTACATATTTACATGTAATGAATGTTGATCTAGAGAAAACCAATGCACTTCAGTATTGCGCTGCCATACACAGTTTAGAGGTGCTGTAGTAACTGATTGGGGTGAAGCTCATTTGTTGGGTTTTTTCCTTCTGAAGAAATTATTTGGAACTTTGTGGCTTGAAAAATAATTAGGCGACATGGTGCAAGATAACATTTTATTCAAATTTCTAGAATGGGTTGCAAGATGATCTGAATATCAAAGTCTTCTAGTTGATGAATTGAAATCATATAATGCTATTTAAATTTTGTTGGTTTTTTAAACACTGTTTATTAAGAGCTGGCCTCATTTGCATTTACTTTTACAGACTTCGGTATTTACACTTCAAAATAATTTTTGTAGTTCCTCTTGCCTTCGTCTCTTCCCTTCTTATGCTCCAAACCGTAACCTGGAGCTCTCTCCCTCTCCTCCAGCGAGAACCGGTTGGGGTGGGGGGAGCGGGGGCAAACTCCGGATCCCTGTGCGTTGAGGTTTCAGCTGAGCCCACCAGAGGTACGGGGCTGCTGCTCTGCCTTTTGCTTCTTTCACACCACGGTGGTCGCTTGTACCGAGTCTTTAGACGGCAATAAAGGTAAATAAACAAAGATGCCATTCTTTTGTGTAAAAATGGAGCTACTTTAATGAAACACTTTTTGAAACAGAAACATTCATCTCAGACTGATTAAAACTATACAAAATGCTGTGAGGCTTTTTGAACTCGTTGCTAGTTGAGTCATATCTACAGCCTTTCCCTCAGTAATTAGTTCCCTTTATTTCACTACATTCACACCTCTTACGTTCTCTGTCATGAAAAAAAACCCCAAAACTATGGCTTTTTCAACGTAATTGTCGGACAATTTAATTAAAACATAGCCGGAACATTGAGAAAAAGCCAGCAATATTCAAGGCGTTGTTTTTTTCCACCATTCACCTGTACAGTCTCCCTTCTCTGTTCTTCTCCCTCCTCTTTACAAGTCATGTGAGTCATTTTCCAATTAAAATCAAATGTTGTACCAGGCTATATTTCTGCTCTAACTTTTCATATAGCACGTACACAGTTTCAAGAAGTAAAAAAAAAAAAAAGTTATAGAAATAATCTGCTGTTGATAATATATCAGTGCTGCTGCAGTAAAAATCTTGACAGGAAAATAACATAGTTGGAATGCCACGTTGTAGTTAATCCTTTTCATAATCTTTATCAGTGCTGAATCTCAGGGAAATTAAAAACTCATTCTGAGAGGGGTTTTTGTAAAGCTTTTCTTGCTGTATTTGTTGATATGAAAAAAAGAAAATCTTTGTGCCATCAATTGTGGGAAGCTGGGCCAGATTTATGCTCAGACAGAAATCAAAGTGGACGGCCATTACTTTTGAAACACCTCATATGGGATATTTTATGGCAGGTCAAATATAAAATGTTTTGAAAACTAAATATGTCATACAATTCATATTACGGTTTGTTCATAAATATCGAAGAAAACGTTTATTCTTACAAGGTACTTAAAGAAGGCAGTCTGAATTGGGTTAGTTGCGTTTAAGTCTAATTTGCTGTAAAACTGAAATAGAAACAGAACTATGTTGAGTTAAAAAGCAGAAAATATCTGTTTGCTGCAGAGTGCTATTCAAAAGACACCATTACATCAAAATGGATTTGGAAACAAATGCTACACTCTACATGTATTGAATATTAATTAGCCATGTGCATAATTCAGGCTTTGTATAGTCATTAAGCTCTTGCAGGCTTGTCTAGGAATTGTTTTGGTTTGATATGAGAAAATAAGGCCTTTTTTTTAAATCTTTCTGTAAATTAGTAGTATAAATGCACAGCACTGACAGCAAAAAGCTCTGTCAATATTGTCTCTGCAATAGCAATTCCTTTTTGGAAGAAATATAGCCTTTTCATTTCACTTCTGTAAGTAGCCATAATAAGTCTATGGTCCAAATTAGCGTTAGGTAATTTTTTGTTTGTCCTTAGCAAAGCAGAAAATGAGCTAGGCTTTCCATTTGGCAGCACAAATATATGGTGTTTTCATTTAGGATTGTAAATTACAACAGTGAAACTGATTTACAGTAAATAAAAACTGAAAAGTTGACTATTAAGGGACATATATTCCTCAAAGGAATAATGGCATGCCTTCCTGTTGGCCTTGCACCACTTGTACTTCATTGAAATGGTACAAGTTTAGCCATAGAAAGAGTAAGTAAGAAAATTTATTCTCCCGATAGTGTTTTCAAATCTATCCTTTAAATATGGATTCATGCAATTGTCAAAATATACGTTAGAAACTTGAACAGAATATGCCACAAAAACCATTTATACAGGTTTTTTATGCAAGTCTGTTATATATCCAATGCAACAGACCTTAGGGCGTGACATGATACATGGGACACGCTGAATTTTATGTCCAAACTACTACTACATCGAATGGAATGGAATTAGAGATGCCTATATGCTTAAAGATGTGCATATTGAAAGTTTAAGTCCCAATGCTTTTCTGAGGACCCTATAGCAAACAGACTAAAGGAACTGTTTGGAAATCTGGACCCCTGAACGGATAGGCAATAACAGCTCCGGTTCTAAGGAGCCCGGGGGTGGGAGGGTCCCCTGCTGGTTAACAGAATGGGCGAAGCCTTGTGTTAAACCTTGAAATAGACCTGATCGAACCAAACGAGAACACAACCCTCTACATCTCTGCCTGGCGTTCTGAGTTCTTCTGTGAGGAATACATGAGAGAAATTTCTAGCCAAAATCGGAACGAAGTGAAGGAAAGCCAAGGGAGAAAATTGGAGAGAGTGAAATATGTCAGAAATGGCAGCTATTAGAGAGTCGTCTCCTGCATGACGGTTCTCATCCACTTTCTAGAACACAAGCAGTTGGACAACTGTCTAAACTTTGGCATTTACTGAAATAATTTCTTAAGTTTTACCACCGTGAATTGACTTACTTTTGTAAACTTAAATGTGTGTGAGATTAGTTACTGACTACAGTAATCAATTCATAAAAGCTAAGACACTAAAAAACTAGAAGGCAAAATACATTGTAACACTTCTCTAGTATAAGTTCATGAGTTACCAAATTCATTATGATGGAGTATGATGGGTATTCTTTAATGAAAAATCATTAATGTAAATTTAAACTATTAAATATGGTTGAATATTTGAGAGCTTTGTAGAAATCACTTGCAGTGTAAGTTATTGAATGTCTATTGCATGTATTTTTACGTGAGTTTCTAAAGCCAAGGCTCTAACAGTGCTGGAATACAATAACCTAGTCACGTATTCAGAGGCATTATCAAGTACCGCAGCTGCCGTGAGGATGGACGTGGTTTCTGTAAATATAAGCAGTTTTAGCCTGTCATTATTTGTGTTGGTTCCATAAAATGGCAAAGCATTAGAACATCTGGCTTTTCTTTCAACAAGGTATAGCTAGTCCGTAGGAATATTGAATTGGGTAAGAGGATTTTGATTATCGAGGCTGTTTTTTAACTTAGTCATCAATGAAAGTTAAAACTCTGTAGGCAAAGACAGCTATGACATAAGTAACATACAAAATACAGAGCACAGATTGTTTTAATCACAGAAGTGTTCAACTTGTTTCAGCAGACAAGGAAATACAGGGATTTTTGACTCTTTTTTTTTTTATAGCACATTGTTATAATACTTTACATATACACTGTACAATAATTCTTTTGTATCAGAAAACTTTCATACAGAAAAAAATAGTTCTATAAAACATTCTGTAGTTCCTCGGAAAGATCTGGAATAAAACATGGGGCGCTCTTAATCTGTAGGTTAACAGGAACGGGGGACAAAATTCTGGCAATTCTTTGTTCTTGTACATTCATATTGGTAAAAGGGCAACGTGTTATGCCTCGGAGGACACAGAGGAGCATTCTCAGCTTGAGCCTCTCCGTACAAAGTATAACTTTACGGAGTAGCTACCCCCAGGAGGTTTGTTCCTCATCTTGCGCGGGTGCCAATTCCCCAGACTCGTACTTTAGCTGTACAGGACAATTTGGTTTTGTTTCTAAGCAACAGATACATTAGAGGATGACAGTTCAAAGCTGTGAGCGTGCAGTGTTTGATGGAATTAGACTCCAAGGCTTTTTAGGAAGTGATGGTTTTAAGGTTCACTGATATCAATAAACTCTTTCTCTGGGGGGGGACCACCTCGGTACCAGCTGCAAGTGCCATCGCTCCTCTTGATACAGGCGTAGTGCTTGGCTTGGTGCCCGTATAGCTTCCTCTCTATCAGCCAGTCTGTCCAGAGGCACTCGTTTGGTGTCGTGATTGAACAGGGCACCGTGTAGCAGGTGGAGATCTAAATGGGAAATAGTACATTCATTCAGTATGTCGCAGGTTTCTCTAATATGGTATTTATTCTCAAGTAATATAAAATATACAGTGTATAAGAGAGCAGCTCCCGCCAGTGAAAGCTGCTAGTGCCTGTAAGGTGGGCTCCGCCGTTAAACAGCGGTTTGTTCGATACTTACTTTGCAGCCACAGCCCATTTGATATCTCTGATTAAGACTCTTCTTTTGCGACAAGGATAAATCATCCCACGGTTCAATGTAGTTGCATAAATGGATAAGGACTTTGCCATCACTTAAAATTTGTCCTAGAGCACAAAAAATAAGACAAATAAGGCAAGCAAATAGATCTGTTTTCTAAATACTGAAATAAATTGGAAGAATACCTGAAGTTTTTAACTAATTGCACCAAATTAGTCATACTTCACACTTGTTTCAATGGATGTAATTAGAGCTGAGAGAACTATTCTGACGATTGCGTGCTGAATAAATGTAAAAGATTTAAGAATAATATTTTTCAAAAGATGCTGATAATCCGCCAGCGAGGGATGGATGCAAATGTTAAACTAGATTTCAAGACTCCATAGAAGAATCTGTAATTACTTAGAATCCCAAATCCGCGCACAGGTAGGCATGTGTTGTCTCATTAAGCATGTTTGCATTCCTGGGAAAATCAGTACTATTGGTTTTAAACAAATAACAATGGCATATTTCCTGTTTACTAGTTACATAGTCACTGACCTTGAGTTCCTTTGAAACTGCTTTGAGATTGTTGGTTGAAGGATGGGAAACATTTAAGATCACAGTATAATTACAGCCGTGCACAATTTGTACATTTCATTGTGTTCACATTATTTAGTACATAAATAGATTATTTTCAACAAAGGCTGGCGTATTTTTGCAAGCTCAATCTAAGCAGTTACTTCTGGTTTTATAGGTACATTAGTTTTGTTACACTTTACCTGTCAAAAGGTACTGTTTTTTGTTGTTAGCTTCTAGTTTCACTCCACAGAGTGACGAATCAAAAGGGGTATAGACATACTGGACATCCTTAAGCTTTTCAAATCCTTTAAACATCTGGAAATTATCAGAAACAGAAAGTCAGGAGTGGAAAACAAACATGAAAAAACAGTGGCAAACAACAACTGAAAGAAATACATGGTGTAGCTCTTTAAAAAAGGCTCTAAAGTCTGAACTTACATGAGAAAATACCCACAATTATACCCCTCCTCTACACTAAATGGACTGGCACTATTATTTTTAGGAGGAAATTATGCCTTCATTTTCTTAAGTTATAGGTTTTTAAACGTTCTTTTTCAGTGTTTTTAATGGTTCTTTAAAGCTTTCTCTTTGATTTTTATTCTACTGGCATCTTCCATTTAAGGAGTAACGCAGAGACAGCATTCGGCTCAAACGAGGTGCTGCAGCCTTGTAAGATGCAAAAATGTCTCAATATATTTATGGGAATCTAATATAATATGGGAAATTTGATCTTGAGCAGTGTGATGGTGTGTGTCTTCGAGGGCATGAAACATGCTGAGAAACTGAGCATTGCGCTTATGTTTGGTCAGTAAAGCAAGCTGGTTTTCCACATCCACGGTTTTGCCCCATGCGACCTTCTCAAATAACTGTTGGAACATGGGATCCAGCTCTGAGCGTTTCTCGCCTGCAGCACCAAAATGGGTGGGTTTGGGATCAAAGCCTGTCCCGTGGTCAGCCTGCCTGCTCCTTAACTAGCGGTTCCAACTAGCAAATCATTCTTAAATAACCCATTAAAAGATAAAAACAAATTTGGCTGTGTCCGAAGGTGAGAAGGAGCCGTAAGACGCTAATCAAGTTCAAAGTGCCTGTCATCACCTCCAATGACATACCCCAGCCCCCCGCGCTTCGGGGGCCCCGCTCGGTGTCGCCATGCTGTGTGGGGACAGCTGGGGACAAGCGCAAGGCTCTCCCCAGAGCTGCTGGCCTCGCTGGAAAACGCGCTCGTGCGACTCGTATTCTCTCAGGACAGTTAAATCCTGCAGGGCACTAGAAGATACACTCTATGTTGATTTTTCTGAAGCCTTATTTGTGGAATAACAAAAGACAAAGTTGTTGCCATTGGGCTTCTGATCCAAAAATATTAGATGTGAATTTGAAATAGTAGAAAAACAAACACATCAAACCAAACCAAAAACCAAACCCGTATCCTGTACAAAGCAGCAGTGAAAATAGTAGAAAACGTATGTAATGATGATGAAACTGTGTCTAATTTTATTAGATAAAAGTAGACTGGTATGTCAGCCCAATATAAAAGTTCTCGGAAAGATGGGCGAAGGCAGGACCAGGCGAAGGAGGGACCAGGCGGAGGCTGGACGTGTGTTGGGACGCTCTGCCTGGTGCCAGCCCGGCGCTTCAGGGGCAGCCCCAGCCCTTCCGCGCTCCTCCCGAGAGCCATTTGGTTCCTGCCGTCTTTGAAACGTGAATCCCTGCTTCTGCTACGCTTAAATCCGCCTTGTTCGGGGTGGGGGTACCAGATGCAGATGTCTAGTACAGAGGAACTGCCTGAACAAAGCAAGAATCCTTGGATTTGAGTCCTCTCCACGTTCAGAAGCCGTTGGTTGGCTCCCATGTTCAGTAGGGTACAACTTTTAATATCTCGCCACTTGATCTAAATTAACTTGAGACATTATGCAGACAACACAAATTGATTTAGCTATTAAAAAAACAATAAATATCCGTGCCAACTGATAATGGAGCTTAAGTTAATGTTTAAATTAGTTTGATGTTTGTTTTGTTGGGATTTTTTTGGATGCTTTGTTGGGATTTTTTTGGAATTATGGTCTGACCCATCTCGGGTTTTGACCTAGATATTTGTTAAAGCATTTCTTAAGATTATAATCTTCTGTTTAACTCAGTAAATCATGTTTGATCTTCTCCAATCATATTCTCTCATCTCCTGAGAGTGTGGATACCTTGTCTGTAAGGGGATAAGCTGTCTTGATTTGACCCTGCAGCGTGCTGTGGTTCGTTTATGTTCGAGGTTCTGGTGGGACTTCCTTCAGGTAGAAGGAACTGGGAGCAGAGAGAGATGTGAGCCTGGTACCAAAGTCTCTATTGACACTGTCCCTGTCCTCCTGAGGTACGCAACCCAGACCAGTACACGGCTACTGCTTTAGAATACTTTTTTTTAACGAATATCTGTATTACTTTCAGCGTCTCAGGCGTGTTGCTGTTGTAATAATTACATTCTTCTATCTTCTTTATTCTCCAAGCCTTTGCAACTATATCATGGCCTATTTTCTTATCTTTGTATAGCGATTAATATCTAGCCTTAAAACTGCAGGCATCCTTGTACAGTGTGGATACCGATGGGCTTATCTTAAATACATCCTTGTATTCCCACTGTAGGGGACCTGCCCTCTTGCAAATACTTTTGGTGGATTCCCATCCCTGCAGCTTCTGTGAAAAATACTTAGCAATTTTGCTTTTACTAGTTTAATTGGGTAAAACGTGTTGATTTCATGTATGACTAATACCTTGCACCTTACTTTGCTACTCTGATAATACAGGACAAAGTCCCATGAAAGCTAACAGCGCTGCTTTACTATTTAGCTGGCTGCTCGGAGTAAGTACGGTGACCAAGTCAGTAACAATAATATTACGAAGACAAATACTTAATTGCATATAAATCACATATATAAAAGAAAATAACTGTAATTGAAAAAATGTATGGCGGCTTAACATGCCAACCCATATATATAAAATAAATAAACCCCATCATCATTCTTTTTTTTATTTCTGCAAATGAATAACACAATCATATTTAATATTTCTGCACAAAAATACCAATGTTTTAATGCTAAGCCTAATGCACTGAATTTAAAATAACAGCAATATAATTTTTGTAACAGAACGTAATATAAAAGAGAACCAGCGACATTTTTGCTGAATTTACAGTTGCAGTAAAATGTAGCCTGTGCAGGTTCTGTGTTACTTTTCCAAGCGGGCAGAAGAATTGCTGAGGGAAGTGCAGATATGTGTGTGGCTTAAAAAATACTCACCACAACTAATACTGAGTTGGTAATCGTGTTTTAGCTTGACAGATCTTACAGCTCAAGAGAGATGATTAGAAAGTCTGTTCTTATGTTCTGTGTTACATAAATTCTTATCATATCCCCGCAATCCTGGAACGGTTTATGCCCAGGGTTAGCTAGAAACACGTGGTCAGAGCCATCTGCCGTTAAAAGGCGCGTTCAGTTCATCGTAACGCAGGTAATCAAATTTACGGTATGAGAAATGGCTCTGTAAGCACCCGAGAGAAGAAAGACTAATAGTGAAAAGAGAATTTTCTACCATTTGACATACACTGTTGGTTTGGATTCTTTTAAATGTTACTGTCTGAGGGAAATGGTAAGAAATAATGTCAGCGAGTTACTGCTCTGGGCAACCAGGTTCTCAGTTATTCAGGAAACTGCGCGACACAAATGGGGTTGGGTGATCCGGAGGCTGAAGGTCTCTGAGCGGCTGTTTCTGTGGTGTTATTAGTCACTCTGCAACTCGTCCCGCTCCATTGAGGTGGCCAAATCAGGCCGATTGTACACAACATTATGTTATTTTAATGCATTATTCTACACTTAGCAAATGTGTACAAGCATGAGCTATTTCAAACTCCTCACTCTCTTTACTTTTGTAACTTGATGCGGCCTTCGCAGCCTTATCCGTAACACTTCCCTAGTGATTACCTTATAGGTAATGATGCGGAGCATCTTCTATTAGAAAATGCATCTCTCTGGTTTGTCTCTGACTTGCCTTCCAAGGCTGAGGGGAATGAAATAAAGATCTCTTACTGATGCCCGAGTTTGGAATGGGCCGCTTATGAAAACTGGGGAGAAACTCCGAAGCGAAGCAGCTCCGGTATATGAATGGATGTCAGAGATGTCCGTGTGCTGTTATTGAAGAACAGGATCATAGGCTGAAAGTAATAGCACAGACTAGACTTCTCATTCTTCTTTTTTTGTGTGCTGAAGCATAAGGTGATTTGCATTTCTGTAAAGTTACTGAAGTGTTGCAGGGTAGCAACAGAAAATTAAAGTGCTAATGGGAGGAAAGAGAATTGCTCCAATACACTTATTTCTGTAACGAAACATTTGAAAATATCCTTGATAGTTTAAGACGACAGAAAGTAGCAGACTGGGGAGAGTTTGGAGGTTTGTTTTAGCAAGGTAAAAAGATTTGGCGTGTTGAAATTGCTATAAAACTTTAACAGAAGTCATGTGTGATGACCATCTGTGTGAACATTTTGAGATATTCTTGTTTACCATAGATTTTTCTTAGTAAAACTCCTGTGAGGTGATCTACTGATACTATTTGAAGGATTGTGGGTTTTTTTAAAGCATGTAGCTATTTATAATGATCTACTTAAGGGTTCCCAGTAAATGTAATAATACAAATCAATGCAAATAATACAAAATAATGTTCTGTGAAAAATGAGAGATAAAACTTAAAACAAACAAACCAACCAACCAAACCAAACCCCACACCAGTGCGCACTAACGCATGTTGCTTGAAAGAGGCTGCCTGTCTTTTGGCTATCCCAGAGACAGGTAGATCACGATCTTTTTTACATCACTGAGAGTTTGATGGTGACTTGAATGGGATCAAGGAATGTCGTCTTAAAGTACAGTAGTGAATATGTCTCCTTATTGCAGCTGAACAAATAATGGAAAACTCCTCTGAGATTCTGAATGACTGTCTTGTTGGGTGCCCCTACTTTGTGTTTCCTTTCCTAGCAACGTTCATACAAATGCGTTTTTATTTATATGAATATCAAGGAAGGTCTCCTGTTTCTGCAAACGTCCCTGTTCGGTTATGAACAAAGGTCCTTGCTGTTTCGGCTGGAAGTGCTTTCCTCTGTTTATGAAGTTTGCATCATCCAGTCAGAGCGTTGCAATACCGTAACGCAACACAGGTGATCAGTTTTCCACCAGAAACAGCAAATGTCTTGAACACCGCGCAAAGACTGAAGTATGTTTTCATAAAGTCTTCATAAAGCAATTGGGAATAACAAAAGTTTCCATCAAAATGTAGTTATTTAGCATGCAACTCATGAATGGCA
>VYZM01021987.1:239596-259350 GCA_013398915.1 Dromas ardeola | reverse complement strand
TCCCCCCCCCCCCCCCCGCTTTTGTTTTATCCTACTTTGATTTATTCTGTGTCGTTCACCTGGGTCTGCCTGTGGAGGCATTCAGAGTCTTTTCCAGCTTAAAGCATTTAGAGCTATGTTGTAGCCATATACATAGTTTATCAGCATTGAACTTCAAAATAGCTAAGTGATTCCATGTACCTTTATTTGTTTGATTTCATACCGGATCATTTTGTGGGTATCAAGAGGATCATCGCTGGCAGGAACCACCTTTTCGCTGGATATTTTTGCTCGAATAACTGTAATAGAGAAAAAGATTTAAATGCAAATAAGCATGTGCTTAATTTTACAAGCAATAGCGAAAATTATATTAATAAATTCTAGCATTGTTTTTGCAGTTTAGCTAGAAGTAGATTTTAAGGCTTGTTACTATAAGAACACTAGATTGAGTTAACTCCTGAAAATAAAAATAAGTGGGCTGCCTATGTTATAAATCTGAATTTCCATGAATCTGGAAATCTGGATTAAGTTACCACTCAGTTTTGACAATAACTGTCCATCAAATTCTTTGAAAGACTTGAATCCCATAAAATTCTATAAAACACCCGTCATTATAGTCAGTGAGCAAAAGAAAGGGACGCTTCTGTTGGTGACAGAAGAATTGTTGATCAGTTAAATAGACTTGAAGTTAACACTCTGAAAGACCGCACCAGACAAGAGTAAAGTATCATTTTTATGTATGACATCAGAAGACAAGAAGAGAACAGTCTTTCATTCTTTCATTCACTTTTCTGAGGCTGTAGATTCTAGCATTTTTCTTAACATAACACATCATTGTGCTAACCTGTATAAATTAATTATTTCTTCTTTTGACACACTTTATTTATTTACCATTCTTTAAACAAGGAAAGTGTGAGAAACCAAGAAGAAATGGTTCATTTTCCTATCTGTTTGTTTGAGGCCTCTCTCTTGTGTATGCTATTTAAAATATACCAGGGCTATCAGGCACAGAGAATAACGGGATTCGAAGAATGTGGTCTATGGCCAAAATTTCTCTGGGGACTTCTATTGCCCAAAAAGTATTGAGAGTCCTGTTTTTGCTCAGTTCTGGATGGCTGTTACAGCCCCTCACAGCTGTGGTACAGCCAGCTGTATCTGCTGGAGAGACGCTGGCAAATCACCAGTGGGACCCCACTGCGGCTGTAAGTCCAGGTCACGGCTGGGCAGAGGTGGCTCTGTGCGAGGTCATCTGCAGCTGTGATAGAGGTCCGAAAACATTCTTCAGTGTGAGGGCAACTCTCAAACACCTTCTTTTTTATGTTGTTTGTATTTTTTGTGACAAAAGGAACCGTTCTATCAAAATGAGTATGAAACAGGCATGATGGTTCACGGAGTAAGTTAGGTTAGGAGGAGCCTCTGGTTAATTCAATTCCTCAACTTGAATGAGGACACACAGGGCTGTGTCCCGCTGAGTTTTGAGTGTATCAGAGGATGGAGATTCTGCAGCCTCCCTCAGCCCCTGCTCCAGGATTACAGAGAACTCCTCATAGCTCCTGTTTACTGAACAAAAATGTCAAGCTGATGCAGAGGAAAATCTTTTGGCATCAAAATCATGCTTTTCCCCCAAAAAACATTTCTTTGATAGATTGACCCCTAAACATCATATCTAGAGAAAAGGAGTAAGAAACCCAGATTGTAATTTTCCTTATAGCCAAAGAGAGGTCAGCCTCATCTAATAATGGGCAATTCTCATTTCCTCACTTATTAGCAGAGCAAACTAGATGCAGTAATCATCATGATGCAGGTGCCTACAGCTTCAAAGCTGGAGGCCTCTGTCTTTTGGCACAATGCTCTCTCCTCCCAAGCCATTTAAACTCTTTTAAAGGAGCATTGTAGACTCACGGGTTGGATTGGAAGGAAAGAGTTCTTTTAAGTATGAACAGCAAATTTCCTCATTTCAAATGGTAAGTGGCAGCATCTCTTCAATCATCTGCAGATGCCTTATGTTCCCACAAATTAACAGTACTTCTTAAGTGCTTTGATCTACTTCCAGATAAAAAGTGTTGTGGATTGTGTGTACTGTACTGCTGGAAAGGTCAAATTAGAATCACGCTGGTTTGTGTTGCCTTGTTTTCCTTTGCATCATTACTTCCTAAAACAAAGATTTTCTCATTAAAGTGTTGATTCAAGATAGAAGGTAAGGGCTGAGACGACAGTTAGGAGCTAGCTCCAGTATTTTCTCAATACCGTAACGTGGTTTATATGCAGGAAATCTTTTCCTGCCTACTCAATGCAAATATTTGTAGGATAATTAAAACTACTTCTCCCCTTGTGTTTAATGTTGAAACATCACTCATTTCCATATTTTTATTAAATTCTGCGTGTTAGCATCTGAGGGGAACATTCCAGATGATCGATGTTAGCTCAAAGGGTCTCCATGGAGTTGGGCAAGGGTGAGAGTATAACGTCTGGGGGTTTGTCATTCAGAGGTCTTTCTCCGGGCGTGTAGAAGAAAGTGAAAACTATTTTTATGTTGTGTGTGTTTAATTCATTTGTTTGTTTAAGAGAAAGCTTCCAGATGGCAAAGGAAGACCAAACTGAGATTTTTCTTTTTTAACGTCAAGAAAGTTTCACTGTTGCAGGATGTCTAAATCTTTAGTTATTTGGGTTTTACTTCTCTGTTCTCCTGAAACCAGATTCAAATGCACACAGATCTTTTGGGGCCTTTTAATCCTTCTTGTTTTTCTTTTTTCTTTGCTTTAATATTTTATTTTTTTTTTCAATCAGTGTCGTCTGGCTGTCTCCTAAAACCTCTTATTCATGTGGTCGCTTCTGTTTTTAACCACAAGCACTTCCTGGTGCAGCATTCCTGGGCCTGCCCATCTCCCTCTCTCCACTCGTGGTTCAGAGGGTGGTTAGAACTTAGGATTCCTCCTACTCTGCACTTCTGTTCAAGAAATGTTTTCAAGCGTACCATGGCTGGCTCGGCTTCTCCTCTCTTTGACCGAGAACCACCTCGGGTTGTTTAATGCAGCAATGTCATTTTATCTGTCAGACAGTTATTGGTTCCTTATGGGGAATTTGCATATCTGAAATACATATGCATAGCCTTCCTATTCTAATGCCAATAATTCAGTCAGCCTCAAATTCGTTCCGCATTAAAAATATATACTGTTTTTCCAAAGACATTCACGCTAATATTTCAGTAGGAGGACGTAGCATTTCTGCGGAACTTGTATTTTGTAACTCGTGGTCCTTTTATAAAATTTAAACTTTTACCCCCACTTAGTGTCTGAAGGTTGTCTCGGGTAACTGAAGGGAAAGGGCGTTAATGTGCTCAGAGCCGTGCGGGGGTCGGTGGAGCCCCGGAACAGAAGCCGTACTGGGAGTTACTGGCCCCCACGGTTTCGCTGAGCCACGGCTGCTCTGGTTCCTGGCGTCATGCTGTACCACGGTTACGGGGGGGACAAGGGTCCATTTCGTAAAGCAGCTTGGCGATTGGGCATTCATTACTAGAAATGTGTCCAGAATATTCTTATTCCTTCTTTCCTGACTAATAATAAGCATCTCCCAACCATTTCTACATTAACAGAAGGTAATTCTGAACTGGATAAAGGACAGAACTTAGTATAACATCGGAAATATTTGTGGTGGTGTTGTTGAGGTCAGGAAAAAAGTCTTGGGTTTTGTACAATACAAGTGTTTCTATGCAATAAAGGTAGAAAGTTAGGCATTGACTGCATCTTTCCCAAGCCTGGGTGATTTCTCTCTGAAATTAGCTACACTAATTATTTACCTGTAAATAAACTGTACCATCACCTCCTGTATTAGAGATTTTTATGATCATGAGGAACTACTTATACTAAGGGCTTTAAAAGAAAGAAAAGCCTTTGGATTAATTTTACCACACCACGGTGACATATGCATTGAAATATGACCATCTTTTTCATGGCAGAGGAGATCCAAAGAATTGAACTGTATTCTGAAGGCCCCCTACCAAGCCGTAGATAGAGACGGATTCAGAATAAAGTAAATCCTTGCAATTTGTCCACTGAAATTCATGTTCCCTAAAAGCAGTATCTTTTTAGACTCTGAGTTATTTCTAAGGCATTAACAAAGGGAAAACTGCTTAGTGAAGAATGCCTCTGATTGCTGCAAGTTGATATTATTAAATAATATATTCTTTATGATACTACTTTATGTAGTATTGTACTCACACAAGTTTTAAGATGATGCTATTTAACGTTTTTCCTTAACCTATTGGTCACAGTACTATTGTTTGAAGGCAGGCAACTTTACTCGACAAAAGTAATCAACTTTATGACTCCTTCAAAAAGGAAAACAAATCGGAGTTCACTCTCCAGAATAAGAAACCTCCTAAGAAACAGGAGGTAAGGGAGAAGGTAAAAAACTGATGAAGAAATGAGCTTTTTTTTCCCCGGTATCTGTTAAATATCAGCAACTCTATAATGAAAAATACTTACATAGGGAAATATTTAAGATCTTTTTGGACATAAGAACAGGAGATCATAATTGCTTATGTGCATTCATATTTTAAATATGTAAACCTAAAAATAAATAAAATATAAGTAAAAATAAAGACATTGCTAAGAAGAGTATAAATGTTAAAGATGGAGAGATAGGGAGGCAGACACTGGGAGCTTTGAAAATCTCTGTAGCCACGTGTTTGGGCTTTGAAAACACTCAAGCCGCATCCTGACCAAAGTTGTCAAGTGTGTTAAGATCACAGTACTATAAGAAATACAGACTGTTTAATTTTAATTAAGCTGCTGTTTTACTTCAGTTGGGTTTAGTTCAGTATTTTTGTTTCTGGGGTATGATTTCTATCAGAAGAAAAGTATTTCACTGTCTTCTAGAATTAGAAGAGGTTTATAGATTATTATCAGGATGGATGCATCCAGTTTTAAATATTAGCTGTGCTGGAGTTTTCGTTGGGTCAGTGATAAACTATGTAATACCTAGGATTTGTAAATGAATATATTTTTGGTTATTGCAGGGTGTTGCAGCTTAAAGCAAAACTCCATAGTTAATGAGCTCCAGTCCTTCAGCAACAGGGAGGTTCATGAATAGAAGGGCGAGATTGCCTGGACTGGGATGCCTTAGCTGCTTTCTGTGCAAATAAGGGCTAAATCCTGTCCCTCAGCCTTGCAGTAGATTCTGAGGTCCATGAAGAATGCAGCATGGTTCTGCATGCAGGGGCAGCCGTGGTGCCGGCACTGTGCCAGCCCTTTGTGTCCCTGCTTTGCCCTGGCCTTTGTCTCCTGTCATGCACCTCTAAGGCCACTTGCAAATTTTAGAAACGGCGCCTCCATCACTGACGCTGCACCAAAACCAAGCGGCTACCTAAACTGCGAATGGAAGTCTCGGATTTCTTCTCCATCCTTCCTGCGGAACGTTCTTGCTGCTTGGGCAGGTTAGCCTGCATTAAGAAAAGAAGAGCAGCAAGTCCTGACACGTCCAGGTAATTACATCCCTTTCTAGATTTGAGATCAGAACTAGGAGTAGCAGCATCCTTCAAATAGGCATCTTGAGGAAGCAGCTGTGTTTTAGCTGTAGCCTCCGGTTCACTTCAGACTAAGTTTACAGACTATGGCATAGCTATCTGAATAGAAATCAAACCTGCAGCACTCTTAACCGGTCTTTCTCTCAAGAAATCAGGAAAGTTTAGCGCATATCACACAAGTTTATAATCAGCATCAGCTTTGCTACAAAAGCCTTGAAATAAGACTTAAAAAGCTATGTTGACAGGAAAAGAGAGATGTAAGTTACTAAAAAGTTATGAACAAGGTTGTGATAATGACTCATGAGTCTCTTTTTTTCCTTATATTTTATTGCCTCCGTTTAGCCCTTTCATCTAGTTAACTGAAATATGAAGAGTGATTTTTTGAGCCCTTATTTCTACCTGTTTCTTTAATGTCTGACACCTCCATCAAGCTGTTGCCAGGTGCTATTGCTCTTGTAGGGGCAAGGAATAAGTGTCACAAGGAGAGGGATTTAAAGAAAAGTGAATTGTTGTTATGTGGATGGGTTGAGGACGGCATCCTGAATATTTATGGGAACAGATAGAAGAAAGCATCCAAATGTGCAAAAATCGAAAACAAAAGTGTTTTTTCTGGAATTACAGATAGTCAGAGTATGCAGTATGAAATAAAGCAGAGCTACAGACACATAATATGTATGTACATAATTTTGAAAGCCCCTACATTCAAATGAACTTTTATATATAAAAATACGTCCTTTGACCAAAACGAAAACATTCACATACACAATATGCAGCTGTTTCTGCTCACTCTTCTACAGTAAGATTACTTAAAACTTCTGTCTTTCTGTCTGAACTTCTTTTTCTCTTTGGGCTGCAGTGGCTTAAACTTGCTCCATACCTGTCTCCAATTCCTGGAGGATCACACCTGGAATCTGGGTCCGGGGGAAATACCACAGTGACAACTGCAGGAGCCCCAACCGCAGAGACCTCGTGTTTATTCAAAACCTCATTTTTCAATTCAAAAATTTTTCATGTCCAAAAGTCTGATTGATTTCTTGGGGGGAGGAAGGTTTGGGGTTTTTTTATCAAAACCCTCCATATAGACTCTTTTTTCTCAAACGACATTCATGAAAGAGGTTTGCTCTTCCGGATTTTGCCTCACTTCTATGAGATCTAATGCTATTTTATATATCCGAAGGAAGTAAATACCACTACTACAGAGATTGCAGAAATTCTTATTCAGTTGCCCCTGTTCCTGCCCGTAGCAATTCTGTTGTTCTGATCACGGGCTACTGAAGACGTGGTTGGGATGTGGCAGTGGCTGCGGCGCGTCTCGGGTTTGTACGCTCGCTGACAGCAGTCAGCAAAAGAACATTCAGGAGAATAGAGTCCACGTTGTTTGTTTGAAGCTCTAAAGGTCAAGTTTCTGGGTCTGACGATCTAAAATAATTGCATAGTAAAGCAGGAGGCAAGAGAAGGGGACCTGGGCTGTGCGGCCGTCCAGGGGCGCTGTGGGAAATGGCTTTTTCTGCCCCTGTGATGATACGCGTGTGCTGCTGCCAGGCACGTACTTTTTCCTCCGCTCCGAGATCTCCATCCTTCGTTCTGAATAGTGGAGAGGGGAAGGGCTTCTTACGAAACGTTGATAAAACCGTATTTATGCTCTTCTGTGTTTGTGCTTGTTTTGGAGCCCCTGCTATGAAATGGGGGTTGTCTTCCTACTTAATCGGGTGTGTCAAAATAGAAATTCATAGTAAATCCTCAGCTTACCTGGTGCTAATTCTTACCAGTGCTAATAGAATTTTACACCATCTGATAAAGATACGCTTTTCTGTTTTTAAGAACAAAGACCCCGCATTGAAATTAACTAGAAAAGGCTTTCTTAAATTTATAGGCCTTTATTTTTTTTGTGGTATCATAAGGGAAACTTCCAGAATTGATGCATTAACTAATCCATGACAGAATACATTTTGAATAATGGGATAAACTACTTAGAAATAACTAGAGACTGCAGTACAGTGGTGATAGTGACACAGGTTACATTACAGCCAGAACAAAACTAAGCCAAACATTTGCACCCAAAGGGTAGGTGATTATCTTCAGACTGTTTACCTGTAGGATTAGGAAAGAAAGGTTTTTATTAACACCCTGCCACTCTTTCTCTCTTAACGATCAGCACAATCCAGGACCACCCCTCCTTGCAGAATACCAACGTTAAACTACTTGGTATTCTGTAAAGAAGAAGGGGGGCAGATCTGGGGATGAGATTTTCAGCAGTGCCCCTCTTCAGTTTTGGGGGCGAGTTGCTTCAGCGGGTTCAGTGTGGGACGGGAGAGGAGGGGAAGCCTGCAGTCACTCCTCCCTGTACCCAAAGAGCTGCTCCAGGTGGAGTTTCTACATTCGGAATAGCCTGCCCAGCACACACAATTGCAGGTCCCATTTGTTTCCAGTTTAAATCGGGCATCTGTCTGTAACTGGCCAAGAATTGAAATGCGAACCGGAACGCAAATGAACTAAAAGTTTGCGAGCAGAACTGGCCTCGTCTACCGTATTCACCTAAATTCAAATGATGGTAAAATAATGCTAGCAGTCCAAGATAAATGCCTTGAAGTCTGAAGGTAGGGTATAGACGCACTATTTCATTTACCTTCTTTGGGTCTGGATGCTATAGATACTATACGCAGTATATTATGGTCCGATCTTACACACTCTTGGTCTCTTGAAGAAGAATGCTGACAAGTAACACTATCAAAGCTGCCAGAGGAACCCAAGAACTCCGTTTTGAATACTTGGGTTCCATGAGTACAGAGATAGGACAAAAAAAAAAAAAAGAAATTATTCTTTAGATTGGAAACTAGACATTTGATATGCTTAATCTCTCTTTCAGAGAGTGAAAAAAGTCAGCCGGCAAGGAGAATAATCTTAACCTCAAGAGGAATCCGCACAGAATTTGTCACAACAGCCAAAAATTAATGAAGCCCCTTCAAAGCGGTACTGCACAGGATAGAAAAGATAGAATTCTAAATAAATAGTGTGTTTTGGCCACTGATTCATATTGCTTACAAACCTTCTAAAATGTACGAGACGTTGTGAAAGTCTTACTCCAGACTTTGGAGCAGCTGTCCCATCTGTCCAGCATTACCACCTTCCCTATGCAACTCTGCCATGTTTTGAATTAAATATGCTATAAACTGTTCAGTCCTATAACAGACTTCCTTGCCACAGTTGCTTATTGGAAAGCTTTGAGTTTGCCAACGAAAAAAGCAAATTAATTTGCTTAAAGATTAATGTAATATATATTCATATATCTGTATATGGGAAAGATTATAATTTCTCAAAAGATGTATGAAAGGAAGAAAGAAGTATTAGCAATACAAAAGGAGTATCTTAAATTTGGCTTAAGCCACTGGTATCGCTAGTGCTGCCAAAAGAAGGCAATTTGTCCGAAAGAAGGCAAAACTTATTGAGTGATAGACTTTACAATGGGGTTTTAAAATAAGTAATTAAATACCTAACATTTAGCTCTACAAACACTGATATTCTTAAAGCAGATTATTTTAGAGAGTTAGAAATGTTTTTTAAGAGAATTAAGATTTTTATTTTCTTATATTTCTGATTCAGTATCTGATTTGCATGTATTAGCTTCCAAAAGAATTAGCACTGATGCTCTGTCGGTTATTGGAAATCTCTGAAAAAGAAAGGTGTGAAATAGAGTGGAAGCGGCCGTACTGTGTGTAGGTGGTTGAGCATTCAGGTGCCATTCACTTAATAAGAGAATCCGTGTCTCCATTGACATGGTACATCCTTGTGAAAATCTGCGTGTGTTACGTATGTCACTTGGAGCAGGGATCGCGTCTGCTGCGTTTTAATGAACAAAGTAATGAGTAACACTATCAAGTGCCAGTACCATGAGAAAAACGTTACGACTCAATAAGTTGCCCTTAACCTGAAATGTTTGAGACCTTTTCAAAGCAAGTCCCTTAGCAGCAAATATTCTGGTTTCTCTGTTCATGCTGAAGGATTTGCCAACTGTAGCCTCATAAAAATGCCATTACTTTTTATCCAGTTCCCATTTATAATTTTCTTCATTTTTCTTTGCTCCAAGTCCAGAAAAAGGCTCTGCTAGTGCTAGAACTCCATTTCACATACTTTGAGTTGAGATGATCTGTACTGCATGGAGAAAGGTCTGTACTCTATGTTCTCAAAAACTACTCTACTTTTTATTGCTTCAGTTATTTGGTTTTCAACTTGGAGGCATGTAAATCCGTATCTTTATTTACCATAAGGAACCTGAGTTAAACTTAGAGGCAGCTTGCACTTTTGCAAATTGACTCAAATTTATTTGCGATCTTTCAGAATCTGGTTGTTACGAATTTATTGGAACACTGAAAGGGCTTCATCTTCTACTAATACTGAGTACTAATTTTTAACTGCTTTAAAGAATCTATGTGGTTTAGGTTCCATCCGTTTAATGCAAAATGTGTCTGTTTCATTCTGTTCTTCTATTTTTTTTATATTTATTTATTTATTTATGTTTTACAGTGGCCATAATTCTTTCTATGTCAAGCACTTCTAGTCAGCTAGAGACCACTTCTGCCATGGGTGTCCAAATGCTTTACCATCAATTGGGTTTATTGTGTTTTTCAATCAAAATTTTCTGGCCACCATCATCACCTCTGAAAAATAGTTTCATAGTGATCAAAGTATTTTTTTCCTCTTATACAGAAGACTAGATCCTGTGGGGGTGAGGGGGGAGACTGGAAGTTGAGTCTAGGCGCTGAAGGAAAACTGATGCATCTTGTCAAAATGGTTCACGTAGTGTTCGTGGGAGATCAAAGGTGACTCCTAGATTCCCACAGGAGTGCTGCCAAATTATTGACGATAACAGCGGTTTGGTGATGCGATAGATAGATTTGTTCCCAAAGCAGTATATTGTTCTGGCAAATCTTTCCGGTGTCTGAGGCTGTCGCGGCCACACAGTGCAGGTGTTCCACACAGCTCTTGCTTTTGATGCTTATGGCGCAAAGGAGACCGCAACCATTCTTCTGCAGGGTTGATTTCTGAATTGTTATGCAAGCTTTTAATTGTTCCAGACTTCAGTAAAGAGATAGATGATTACTTCAGGATTATCTGCTGAGATGCTAGATCATCCTTGTTCTTTTGGGAGCGGAAACCTAACGTTAAACCCCTATACTTCCTTTTCTCTTTTGCTAACCAAGCAAGATGCTATTGACTGATCTTTAAACAGCTGAAGAACGACAAATGTGTTTAGCAAACAGCTCAGCTCTCAATTTATCTTTCAACCAGACAGATCAGCAAACAGCAGTTTCATTGCAAAACTGTCACCCAACTCAGGTGCTTGAAGCTGTTGTACTAGTTAATAATTCTAGATATAAACAGAATGCAGCAGCAGCAAAACTGGCCTGATACTGAGTGAATCTGAAAAAATCTTTTCCTCTCTGACTGCAGGATGGATTTCTTAACTGTAAGTCAACGTTATTACTATTCACTCTTCCTCCACCGCTCCTAGACCCAAAGTTGAGGAATCCTTAGTTCAAAAGATGTTTCTGCGAGTTAGGATGTAAAGACAATTTTATTTTTCCTGCTTTGTATCTTAGTTTTCTGTTATTGCGTGAATAAATGTTTACAGCCATCTGTAAAATAACTTAAGTCCCCAGCACAGTAATGAACTGAACCACACTTTCTGAAATCACAGGAAAGAAAAGCAGTGGAACTTAGTGGGCTATTTGGACACAAGTGTTTTGGATCTGTAACCACTGAACTTGTTAAGAACGTAACTGTAACCGTAGCAGGCTTTTTTCCTTTCTTCTATGGAAAGCAGTGTATGGAAGAGCGTTGCCTAGTCTTGGTGGTGCCTCCAGTTGCATGAGGAGGTTAAATGTGGTGAGGTAACAATCATAGCTGTAACTGAAAGATCAAAATCCTTCCAGGAAAGTTTTGTCACGTGGGCTAAAAGAACGCCATGGAAATTTCTGAAGGTGAAAATTACTTTAAAGTAAGCAGTGGGCCAGACCTAAATTCTACTAACCCAACACGAAATAGAAAATAAGGAGAAAAAGATGTTGAATAGAGCTACGTATTGCATACTGAAGAAAAGCTCACTGTTGCACTTGAAAAGGTTTAACGTGTTAATCAGTATGGGGCCCTCTACCCAATTAATACAGTCACTGTGCAAATGTGCAAATTTATCATCTTTTCTAGATGATAAATATTGATGATAAATATTTCATCGTTCACTGTTACTCAAGGCATTTTTATTCAAAAAAAAATTACTGCGTTCCAACAACACACCTGCTTGAAAACCCCATGAACACTTCTGAAGTCAATAAAGCAGATGCTAGGGATTATTTTATCACCATTTCATATGGATATTAATTTGCACGGTATTATTTTTCAATGTAAACGCTTTACAGAATTTGGTTACTCTTCTGTGGTTTATTAACGCAGAACGGCTAGTCTACATCCAAAATGCATTTCCATTTGAGGCTTTCAAAATGTAGGAGGCCTATATTGAAACTCATTAGGACTCTCAGGTAGGTCAGGATTTTGTGAATCCCTGTGTGTTTTTGGCTCAGGATGCAAAAATTCCTTGTGTTGAAGGCAAGAGTTGATGGGGTTTGGCTTCCTTGTTAAACCAGAAGATTAGGCAGTTTTATTTTTTTTTTAATTAGAAGAATACGTTCAATTTATGCGAGTGAGGTTTTAAAATCTAGATTTTACAAAGTTTCAAATACAAGAGGTGAGCGTATTTTTAACAGATGTGTGGTATTCTTTTAACTTAAATATTACCTAAAAAATAGCACGATTTCCTAATGTTGTTCAAGGTCAGTTTTCTTTTCCTGCACTGTTTTTACAGCTGCTACTCATGTTACCAGAAATATTTCTCTCTACTTCACAAGCCTCAAATACCACATCATTTGCCTAGTAATCAACATCTGCCTAATTTCAGCTGAAGAATAACACTCTCTTTATACTCTAAAGTCTGTAGAACAACATCCATAATGTTATTGTAGATTTCCATTCGTAGCTGCGTGCCCCTTCCTCCATGCGGAAGAAACTCCACATTATTGAGATACTTTTTAATGAGAAAGTTAAGGTTTCAAGTTGGTAGATTAATAGGATTAAGCCTTTGGCAGTCTTTCATGTTCTGTGTTTCATATTATTTAGTCTTTGTTTCTAAGCTCGCATTTTGTTTTCCACACAGCGTGTGTAGACTGTTGGTTTTGAAATCATGGGGTTTTAGTTTCTTAGCACTATAATGCACGCTTTTAAATCAAAGTAACACAGGCCCTGATTTTCTTATCCTGCATTTATAACATCCTCAGCAATGAGTCAGTGTTACTGAGTTACTTCTAAATCAGGCAACCAGCATAATTCTTCTCAGATTTCATTTTACTACACAATACTCAGCTCTGTTTTTTTCACTAAAGCTAAATTATTTTATGGTTGTCAGCTACCTTCTAATGGACAGGAGCGTTGTGCCCAGTGGATTTGGCTCCTTAAAATTCTGTCCTGTTGTTCAGTTCCATGATGCCACCTCATTTTACAGCTACAACTTTTAAGCTGTTGGGAACACTGCCATGAAAAAGTTCAACAGGCAAAGGAAAGGAGAGTGACTGCGTTTTTCCAGACTGAGCCCCGTTTTCATGCTGAAATGGCAGGGTTCTGAAGAACGGTAATTACAGAAGATTGGAAATGATTTCTTAGAGTTGCATGATATTGGCAATGCAATTCAGGTCTTATATTCAGAATCGAAAAGTAAGTTAGGAACGTGACTAGCCGTGGAATTTTGAAGTAAGTCCTCAAAATGTTTGCTTCTGTCTTAAATCCTGAAGTAGGTGTAGGGTTATTTGTAGATCTTATTCATTAATACTTCCTACTCACAAACAAGAAATTCAGTCTTTATCCTCCAAAGCTGTTTCACTAACATTTTATTAAATATCATCTGCAAATGGAAGGACTCCAACTGCTATTGCCATAGCAGCACTCCGCAGTTCATTGAACGTGAGTATTGAAGCGCTTCACTGAACGTTCAGCAGACAGGTACAAATACGCGTAGTTGTAAGCAGTCGTTAACAGCGATGCATCTCTGCAGTCAGTGCGGTCATTTTTTGTATCTTTGAAAGCATTTAGACGTTTCAGGCTACGATGCCAAGAAATGTATTGCAAAAAAACTGCAGTTATAACTTAACTGTAATATACAGGCATTTGTACCAGTGACGGGCCTTGGCAGGGACGCAGATGCTTTTTCTTTGTTAAGAGCTTCACCCTAAAAGTGCATCAGTAGCTACTTTAAACTAAGTAACTTCCTAAGATTCATGTTGTTTTGGTGGTTTTTAAATTTTACTTGAAAATACTATTACTGTGCATAAAAGTATGCATGACAGACAAGTAAGAAAAATTAGTGTGTAATTCTTTCATACGTACAGAAGTAAAGAAACCTATGCCCTGTTTGTAGAACTGACTTTGGTAGGACATCGTACAGCCAAAAGAGGTGAAAGGTGGGGTTGGTAATTTTACCATTTATGAATCGGTTGGAAAGTGCGTTAAGGGTAAAATGTCTATTACTCAGTATTTTTAGTTAATGAACTTAATATTGGTCATATAACAAAAAGTGGACATTGGGAAGGGTATGACTGCATGATTCCTACACGCCAGCGTTGTTTTCTGAGCACTTAAAGGACTCTCTTGAGCACAGGACTGGAATTCAGTTTTTCTCAGCCCCTTGCTGAGGACATCAGGGAAGAGAATTACCTCATTTTCAGCACCTCTGCATTAAACCTACCAACTATGAATAACGGTACTTTTGAGATTAGTATAATTTCTAGCTGGTTTTAAGATGATTCATTGGTTAATATAATTAGGGTTCTGCAAATATTGTTCTGACAGCATGGTCTTTCAATGGCACTAATACAGTCTCACAACTTTTCTTTCCTAATAATTCTTGCAAGAAGCACACTCAGGTGCTGTGCTTTGCCTCTCGTTTGAGAGAGAACTGGAACAGCAAAAGTCCAGCACATTATTCACGATTCCAAGAGTTCACAGTTCTTGGAGTAGAAACTCGGCTTTCATTTCTGTGTGAGACCCCTGAGAAATGTAGCTGAATCCTTTCCAGTCAGGGAGAAGTTACTCTAGAATTATCCCTGTGCATTATTGTCCCTGATCTCCACTCTAGAGGAAGGACGCTGCTACGAAGCAGTAAGATCTGCCATCCTTTGGCAGGACAATAACATAGATGCCAATAATACGCCAAGTACTGTGACCTTTCCCTGCTCTGGAGTGGGGCCGTCCTGCCCCTGCCCTCCAGCAACCGCGTCAGGAGTTGGGGTTTCTCATGGGACTCTGTCGGAACCCTCACAGAAGACTAAGACCTGTCGCATCCCTGTCTTTAATGGGCTTTTGTTACGTGGTATGGTTATTACTGTTTGCGTGAACGTGGTACTCCCAAGCACATGAAGATTAATTACATAGCTGCTTGATTTTGCGTCAAAACCCCCCCGAAGGTGCTCATCAACCTAAACGTGCGAGAAATCAGCATAATGACGCTGCTCACAGCAAGTAGACTTGTGAGATTAAAAGTACGGTGAGTGCGCATAACGTTAATAGAGTAAGACTAAAATATAAAGTCGAGTTTAATTTCACTGTTCACCTTTTCTCCCCTAACTTGGAAGAAGTACTGTCTACGTTTCTAATAGGTTTTCCAATGCTGATTTTCCCCATCAGGTAAAGTTACTTCCCACTCTAATAATGTACAAATTAATCCATTCCAGTACAAAAAATGGGTATTATATTGCAGAGAGGAAAAATTGTGGGACACTGAGCCATGAAAGTTTTAATATGAAATTCAATACTAAAGAAATAGCATATTGTAATTTTATCCCAGAGGGAGCTGACTTTGAAAACTTAATTCTGCTGTATTTAAATAAAATTTTTACTGTTATTTTTAAACGTGATTAAAATTTAATATATCATCTGGCACATCTTTACAATGCCTAATCTCAGTGATCTTATGAGATTTTAACAGGCTGAAAAGGCTGCCAAGCTCCAGCTGTAAAGCTTCCATCATATTTCAAAACATGCCGCTCTTCTCCAAAGCTATAGAACTATTCTCTGAAGCTGTATTATAGATTTATTTGTACTCAAGATCTGTTAGTCATTTCTGTTGGAGGGTGGTGCCCGATATTCAGTAAAACTATCGTTATCGATGTATGTTTAAGAAAAAACAACAGCCGTAAGACAGTTTAAATCAGAAAGAATACATCTAACTTTAAACGTAGGCTATACGGAGCTAAGACAAAGATAGCTAACGATAGGCGTTACGTAGCTAAGAAATGCAAAGTATTTACATATTTGTCCTACTGTCCAAAAAATAACCTTGCTTATGCCTAAGGGAGAAAAACCAGCATGAATGACAAGTGACAGGCTTTAGGAAGGAATCTCTCTATAGATTGTCTCATTTGATGTGAACATTGGTTTAGAATTGAGTCCGGGGAGACCGAAGTCAGTGGCAAAAGGGGAATCTGTTATCTTGACACTATCCGATGAACTCAATTGCATCCATGGTTCTCTCCCAAAAGGCCATTATCGGAGGAATTTTCTTGCCTCGACTTGAAACTATGGTGCCTCACTACTGAATTTGAAATGTGAAACAGCACATCCTCACCACAGTTCACTTCTGGCAGGAGAAAGCCCCTGCGTTATTTGGCGGGGTGAGGAGGTCAGCACTGGTAATTAGCAGAACTACTGTTTCAGAAACCTCCCATCTCCAGTTTCAGTGCAAGTCCTCTTGAGAAGTGTAGGTGTTCGGTGGGGTTTGAAGGCATCCAGCACATTTTAGGAGAGCCTCAGCACAAGTCAGAAGAACATAAAAGGAATGAATCTCCCTTTTTTAAAAAAAAGGTGTGCATGTTCATGGTGCCAGGCACTTCCTACAAATGAGGATTTGCCTCTCTTTGAAGTGCAATTTAAAACTACCCAGAAGTTCATGAAAGCTGCTCGGATTTGTACAAAATCACACCCTCTTAAGGCTAGGTGGGAAGAGTAACAAGCCCAAGGTCGGGCAAGCGTGGCACTCGTGATTTACTGCCCATCGTTACTGTTCTTCCTGCGGCGTACAGCCATGTAACGCCTGCAGGGCTCTTCTCTCATCCCCCGTTGCGGTTCTGGCCAGCACCTTGCAGGACCAGAAGCTCTCTCGTCCTCTGGCTCTGTCAGGAAACCTGTTATTTCTACCAGGTCACTCAGGTTGTGTGGTAGCTGTGGGTGTTTAGAAAGAGTGAAGCAGGAAAAGACAAAATGTCACATCACTAACCACGTGAACGAAAGTAAAAGTGAAAAGAGCTTGTCCCAGACTTAATGAATTTCTCTGCTTATTTTTCCTGGGCTATCTCCTATAAATGCAAAGGTTTCTGAGTGGCTTCACACATTCAGTTAGTGCCTCAGGTCATGTCTATTGCTTCAACCCCCTCCACCTCCCTTTTCACTCCACCCAAATCACAAGGGATCCCAAAGGAAAACAAAGCTGTTACAGATTTATAATGAAACTGAGAAATACTGCAGTAACTGGAGTACATATAGTGGTTGGTAGCTCTATGAGCAAGACTGAGACTTTGTGTCAGTTTTTACTTTACTGCGGAATTTAGAGGCATGACATGGTTTCTTTCTTTTTTTCTTATAAGATGAGCTAGGGGTTTGTTCTGCAAGGAAATACGTGAATGTGTTTGTGGGTACAGAAATGGATGAACTTAAAAATAACTGAAAAAAGTTGAACAGTCTCTGGAAATAGCTGGATTAGCATCCAACTCCCACCGGTTTTGGTAGCTGAAGAACTGTCCCTTTCTTTGTTTATCAATATTTTGGAAGTATGAAGATGTTGAAATTGAAGTAGAAATCTTCGATCTAACCTTTAATAATCTTAAATCTTTAAAAAAAATAATCTCTAGGCACGGTGATATTAACAGAAGCGGTTTGAGGTACGCTAGTGCACGGGATATTGGATAGCGTGGCCTGGGTTTCGCAATCCCTCTGAAGAACCGGGTGGCCCAAAGGACACCGGTGTGGCTTCAGGCCCACTCTGCTCCAAACGGAGGGGGTCTGCGGAGGCAGAGCCCTCCTTCCCGGGGCGTGGAGCTGTGCCCGGGGCTCCAGCCCTTGCCGGGGCAGGAGAAGCGGGTGCTGGCATCAGGGATGGAGGAGCTGGATGCCAGGCTGGGCAGTGGAGCCCCCTCTGCTGCGGGGTGGGCGACGGCACCGTCTGCCCCAGCTCCTCTAAAGTCATTCTGCTCTGCTTAGGCAAGATGGTGTGGCCAAAGCAAGTCAGGTAATTCTGCCGTAAAGGCTTAGAGCGGGTTTTATGTCTACATACAGGCAAATGCATATATAAAAATATGTATACACATATTTCTGTGAATTAATATCTACACCTCTCTATCATTTTATAACATACAGAAATGCTGCTTTTAAATGATAAAGGAAGGGATCCTTGATGTAAACTTTCCTTAGCCAAAAGGTGCAATTAACTTAAGCAGAAATATTTATAGAAGTGAGAGTTTGAGCATCAAGTCCAGACATAAAGTAGTTTTAATTTACAATCTTCAGTATTTAACTACAAATAAAAAGTAGCATATATCTACCATTTGTAAAATGTATCTAGGAATGGAGTAAATCTTAACATATATATAGTAAGAATGGCCAGAACGGCTTCCCTAAGGAAGATGGCTCCTAATGAGTATTTTGAATTTCCTCTGTGAAGTTGTTTATTTAGAAAAATCTCCACAGTAAGTCTGTTGAAGAACTGTCACTTTCTTAGAATGATGCAGCAGACTGGTACGGTAAATGGATATGTATGTGGTTAAGCTCCTGGTAGCACGACTTCTGTTTTCTTTCACACCTCGAACAACCCCAAGTTTGTAGTGCCTGGTGTAGGTAACTTCATGAAAAAGATTGCTTAACACAACGCAGATTAAAAACCAATTTAACTGATGGCCACAAACAGAGCTTAGGGTTTGTCATGGCTACAAAGATTTTCTGTCAGGGGATAAAAGCAATTAATCAGTATGCAGAAGGTATTGCCTGCCCCATAGAGATGCTAATTTTGTGACACTTTGGAAACTCATGTTCTACATTTACTGTTCACACTAGATGGAAGCTAACCAGCCTTAGCTTCAGCTAATGAAATCAAAAGACTGCAAAATGTCACATTTTCTTATCCCCATGCAGTCTAATTTTGAGATATTTAGTTTCTTTCTAGCAGTTGTTTGACAACCACGGTGCTGGCTGAATATCGTGAAACACAATTGTCCTAAAGACTGGAAAGTTATGTTTATACAGAACTGCTGTAGCCAGTTTATCTGCAGAAAATTAAGGGCCTATCAGTTTCCTGCTCAAGTATTTTTGTAAAATGACCAAAAAAAACCCCACAACCAGTTAACGAAACAGTAGTATAGCAGAACAACGATCAAGTGTTTCAACACGTTAGCGCTGGGGACTTTTCTTTTGGGGAGTTTTTTCTTTTTTTTTTTTTTTCTCCCAAAATGCTATTAAAAATACCTACGTGCATAATTTACACATAGCAGACATTTAGATAGAATAACACATTTAGTTACACATTTAGGTAGACTAACGCATTTGGTTACACATTTAGATAGAATATTGCATTACAGATACTGTTACCAGTAGCCATTTGAAAGTTCGGGTATTCTTCCCTGCTTACTCTAAGTTAGGACTTAATGTAGAAGCTGTTCCTTTTGGGGAGGAAAAAAAAAAAAAAAAGGGCACTGAATAATACAGCAGTTTCACCAGTTTGTAACCACGAAACGTTCTGGCAGAACAGGAGCAGCAGAGCAGCTACTATGATTCCCCCCCCCGCAGCCCTCTCTCTAGCGGGCGTCCCCGCGGCCGCTTGCGGTTGGAACCCCGGCTGCGCCGCAGCCCCCGCCGAGCGGCGCCCCCCGCGGCGCGGGGCGGTGACTCACCCAGCGCCGAGTCGCAGATGAGCTGCTGCGGGTGCGCGGGGGCGCAGCTGCAGGCGCCCACCCCCGCCGGCCGCCGGCCCAGCACCAGCAGCGCCGACAAGAGCAAGGTGCCGGCCGCGGGGCTCATGGCGCCGGGCCGGGAGAAGCCGCTCCCGCGGGCTCGGTTTTCCAGCTGAGCCTGCCGCCGCCGGGCCCAGCGCTCCCGCGGGCGGTGGAGGTTCGGCGCGGGGCGGTTGAGGAAAGCCCTCCAGTGCCGGCGCCCAGTACGCGCCGAGGGT
>VYZM01021987.1:182392-239559 GCA_013398915.1 Dromas ardeola | reverse complement strand
CCTCTTATTTATGGCCCCGACACTGACTCCCAACTCCGCCTTCCTCCGAGGAAAAAGCACATCATTGGTGAAAGTGACTGGACCAGCAGAGAGGTTACCTTAGCAAGCGTTGCAATGTTGCTGTTATGAGTCAGTAGAACTATTAATAATCAAAAGCCTTTGCGAAAACATCTTTTACAAGTCTCTGAAGCTGGTTTTATGCTCTTTAGCAGAAGGAAGATTTTATCTTTTTCTAGCAAATTTCCTCCTAGCTTGAATTTAAAAACTCGCTCTGCTACCTTCTCTCTCTTGCCCAAGTAAACAAAGCTGTCCTTTCTTAAGCTCTGTTTTCGTTTGCAGTCCCTCATCTTCCCCGGCACTTCTGTGCATTTTCTTGGAATGACGTCCCTGTTTGCAGGCTGGACAGAACTTCATTCATGAAAAGGCAACGTTTCAATGCTCCGTTTGTGAGCCCTGAACAATCGGTAGTTACAAGGAATAAAGAATTAAAAATAAAAGCGGCAATAAAAGGCATTTCTTATTATTTCATCGCAGATTTAATTTAAAATAACAAGGAAAAATATGCCACTCGTGTGTGTTGGAGGCACAGCTCTTTCTCTGCATTCCTTATTAATGCAAGCCCTAATCGACAGATCTGTGTCTGTACTTTCTGGCTTCTGTTATACAGGGACCACAGACATAAATACAAGAGTTGGGAAATCTTTTTCAACTTCAGCTCTTTGGTTGCTGTAGCGATCTGGGCACGTGTGACGTGTACACACCCTCTTCTGAAAACAGTTGTTTCATGAGGGAGCAGCATCAGCTTTGGTTGGAGAGCAATAAAATACATTGATGAAAGAGATTGACGTGCAGGACAGAACTGCTGGAAGGACTGCGTGTTTCGTCACTTCACAAATCAAGCTTAGGGATTGAATATTCATTAACATAATTTGAACCATTTCAATGCAGACTTGTGAGAATGTCTTTTGTTGAGGCTGCGATTTAGGCGTACACAAAGTAGCTTGCTGTCTCTATATAGATGTGTACATGTTTCACAGCGGCAGATTTATTTTATTTTTGAACAGCAAGAGGTCAGAGAGCACTGTTAGTGCTCTGGTTCTCGGTTGGTCGTGTCCCGTCCCCCCCCGCCCCTGACACACTTTGTCTGTTAAAGAAAAACAAAATATGCAAATATTCAGAATTATTAGAATTGGGTCTCATTTTTAGATTTTAGATGTACATTCAAAGCTGAGCCAGGAATGTTGTGCTCTATGTCCTGATTTAGTTCAAGCAACCATACTTTAATTTTTATTTTTTCAGTCTGAAGTTTTGGCTTCAAATCATAAGGTTGGATCCAAGTCCGAGACTAACACCTGAAAATAATTTAGACCTGTTAACACTTCCATTCTTACCTGGAGGAAGCTTACTTCTTTCAGGAAGCTTTTTACGTGAGTGGAAAGATAAAAAAGATGTGAGGCTGAAACCTCAACGCAGGAAGTTCAAGCTACAAGAAGGCTGAAAAAAACCCCCCAGAGCAGGTATTTTAATGGCCTCTGTGGTCAGTAGTTCTAGGACTATTGATTCTCAAGTCTCACTCAGGGCAGCAGGATTGGAAAGTGATGAAGGAATTAATTGAGAGCCATTGATTGGTTTCCAGATGACATCACATGGCTGCTGCTATAGATGATCTAAATAGACCAATTTGATTACTGTTTCAGTCAAATTCAGATAATAAAGAAATATGCTGGGCAAACTGTCTTCTCTGACGTGGAGCATGCAGGGCTACCTAGGCCAGGGTTAACTAAGGCACCGTTTGCCTGGGGTTGTCCGGAACAGCACATCACACTGCTGCGCTCTGCGTGTCCTGGAGACCTTTCTATCTAGTGCAATCAAACTAATTGTACAATCAAACTAAAAATATTATGCTTATCACAAAATTTAAAAATAATTTTGTGAAAAGTTAAAAATTAACGCACGGCTGTCCCGTAGACAACCTTGAGAATTAAATACTTATGTTCAACTGAACGTGGAGAAGTGGAAACATGCTAAAACTGTATCTCATGCGGTAATTGTACAAATGCCATAAAACCACATTTTAATGACAATCTTATATAGTATTGCCTGCAGCTGCCCTTGTTTAAGAGTCTTTCAAAGCCATCTGTACATCGGTGGAATATTTAAAGCACTTAGAGAAGGCAATGGCTGCAGGAGAGGTCTCTCTCGACCCAGTCGGCATCGGAAGGGATAGGCTGTGAACGTGCTCTACGCAACGAGACCTTTCAGCGGTAACGGGGATTTTAGTGAAACTTGTGGCTAGAAGGTTTTTCAACCCTAATGTGAAACAACTGGTCACAGCAGCAGGAAGAAAAGCAGGTATGGGCACCGGTCAGTCCTAGGTTATGTATTTACATCATAGCATTTGAAAGGGATTTTAATAAGTCTGGAAATCTCTCTACTCAGGAACATGCTCTCACAAATGCAAGAAAACGCATTTTTAGTGCATTTATCAAAGGAGGCAAGTATTACCTGTAGCTTCTACTGATATGGGTACAGTGACTGAGTACCTGCTACCTCTGAACAGTATCAGCAGGCATTAGGGTTTATTGTCCTTTTTGATATTGTATATTGTTAGGATTTTGCATTGTATTAGGAAAGTTACTTTTAGAGAGTTTAAATGGAACCCTAAGCTCAGCACCCATTCTGGATTACAGTTAGACGTTGACCTTGTAAAATGCAAAGATTGTTTGCAAAAGATGTATAAATATTCCTTGACTAACTTTGAAGCAAAATAATCTTGTATCTTAAATGATAGTAGAGATATTGTAGCCAACATTTTGTAAATATAAGCAGACTGATGCAAAATAAATACTTGGGTCTTTTTACTATTTGTATAAATGGACTCGCAGTACAGGGTTTCGTTCACTACACTGTATGCTATGATGCCTATTTTCCTTTGGTTTGATAAGTAAGCCATGATATCATGGCGAATTATGTTGTAATACTAGTCAAGCTCATGCCCACCTCTTGGGCACATTCTGATACAGCCAACACTTGCTAATGAGAAACAGCAAAGTTCATTTATCAAGGGATGTAGTCACTGGTTCCTTCAATTCATTATTGATGTAGCAGAGAAACCGCTTGGCTCGCTCTCGTTTCTGTCTAGCTACGCAAGTCTAGTGTTGAACAACTGATTTCTGTTTTCTAGTAAAACGCAAGAAGATAAAGAGAATTGTGGATAATCCACTGTATTTGTCGATGTGTGCGATACAGAGACCAGGCAGGGAAGCTGTCAACAGTCACATTTTTCATCAGCTTCATCTCTTCTCAGTGAGACTTCTAACTTCGCACAGGACTTCTAATTCTGGAGGGGCCTTTGTTGTCATGATCCTTGTTAATTTTTCCAATGAAGCATTAGCATCTATCAGCAGCATTCTGGTCGTTAATTACCATCATTGTTTCTTTCTCTTCTGCCAGCCCCTAGAGACCCGTATTAAAAACACTAGGTCTTCTTCTGTTGGATGCCATGTGTGCAGAGTCCCGTGGAGTGACCCACTGCTTCCCCTGAACTCCAGAGGAAACTCACACTGAGATGATACTGTCGTCTCTTCCCCGGGAGTTACTGGGGCAGCAGGTGATGAGTGGGGTGCATCACCCTTGGAGCTGGCGTGGGGAGAGGCGGCGCAGCCTGATCACTTCTTCCACGCTGGCTGCTCTCACCCGATTCCTGGGCACCAATCACGAGCGTTTCTCTGGCAGGTTTGAGTGGACACTTGGAGTTGTGTCACGGAGCGCTGCACTGCGTTGCACAGAGATTGTCCTTTATCAAGGATCTTTAATCATCACGGGGACACCTTGCTGTCCCTTCCAGCTGTCAAGCAGTTGGAATGGGCACAGCGTCTTCTGGCTGAGCTGCCTGCTCGGTGCGTTAGCTTCTAGCAGGCTACAGGGTATAAGTTTTTATCTATATCAATCTTATTCTCTCTTCTTTGTGGCAAATGAATCTTATTTTAGAATGATAGCAGGCAGGATTCTCTACAGTGTCACCTTCTTCATGCTGTGCTCAAGTTCTTTTCTCCCTAGTTCTCATTTGGCATTGCACTTATTTTTCCTGAAAACAAGTTTCAGTTTAACTGACACAGTCATGGTACACATCCTGTACAAAACCTATACAATCATGTAGAAAATTCAAAATTAGAATAGTATTTCACAAAATGGATGAGGTTTCATGGATTTTCAATTCCAGTGCCTCCATATGTACTATAGCCTGCTTCAAAAGGGAGAGTATTTATAGCTGTCACTTCCTAAATTCTACGGTAAAAAAACCCTATACAGTTTATAGTCACAGCAGTTTGGGAAATTTTTTTATAAGATGTCAAAATGTTACTTGGTTTTAGAGGCAGCAGTTTGCTAAATAGTTGGTAGAATGATCGGAATGGAATGAAAAACTGATGTGCCAAAATCAAAATATAATTTGTCCCTGCAAAGATTTTGTCTTCTCCAGAATTTCTACTAGAGATCTGTGGGAACTGCACTTTTTGACTTGCTGACATTAAACCTGATGTTTTTCTTTTTAATGACAATTTCTGTTTGCATGCTGTACAGGTATTGAACATAGAAGATTCTTCTGTCATCAGATCACATCTGTGTTGGTTTAGCTAACTGTTCTCTTCTAATTGAAAATCGCTGTGGAGACAAGTGTATTTTAGATTGATTTCCTGGTTCAGATTTGCTCGGTAGTGTCACTTTGTACCCTAAGATCACGTCAAAACTTGCGTTCGTTTCAGTGAGTACCAAGAGAATTGGTTTCTTAAATCCAGTCCTATGAGGTGGTGGTAACGGCAAGGGAAGGAACCGTCTACAAGGGCTGCTCGGAACCGCCCGCTTGGCATCAACTCCCATTATGGCAGTGGGAACTGAGGGGGCCCAGCATTTCCCTGGGCCAATCTATATTGCATAATTGACAATTGAGGTGCATTTACCTCTCTTTGGTTACTGGGCACACTGATCAATTTAAACTCTACTCTTTTTATCCACTTGAGCTTTTAGATTTCTTTAATGCCGCTATATCTAAAAAGATAACACAAAGCCTGTCAGATTCTCCTTTGGCTTGCCACTTGCGTGAAACGTTTTCCCGGACAGAGAGAATGTTACACCTAGTTTTTTCTGTCAAGGTGCAAGGCACTGGAAAGTCTGGCTGGACATCTCTGAATTGTTCTTTGTGTTTGTTGAGAATAAGAGCTCTTTAAGTGGGGTGTTTCTGCTTTTCGTGATGGAGAGAGGAATATGTCGAGCTACCCCTGCTGGTGACGGAGAGCTTCTGCGTGGCCGAGCCCGACTTTATCTTGAGATTGTGTTTTCTTAAAACCAAATAGACCAGAGAAAGTACATCTTCTGCTTGTTTATTGATTTAGAGCTCTTCCTGCCTGTTTCTGGGAAAGAGAAAAATGAATAAAAGGCCACCTTCATTATTTCACTTTTAATTTCCTTTCTCCAAAGTAAGCAGAGCAAAATTAGATTTAGCCTGATGCATATTCCACAAATAAATTACATGGAACTAGAGTGGTTAAATGAACTTTGCTTGGGGATTATTGGAAAGATAAATATTTAAACACCGAACTTGAGGTAAGTCATGTTTATGCAACATCTATTTTTTTTTTTGTCACTACTGTTTTTTTCCCCTCTTTTTTTTCCCATTGTGGCTTTTCTAGTCAACTCAACCATGAGGACATTAAAGCTGGGGCAAATACCACCTTCAAAAAACTGTGTTTTCTGTATTGTTGCCAGCAGAGGGCTGTTGTTATTTTTTAGCAGATGATCTTTGCCTAGTTTTATGTTTATATACAGCTTTGATTATATTTTACATTCTATCTTAGAAGAATTTAAAGTAAATTTACAAGGATTCAAATTATATCTCTTGGAAATAAAATAGCTTATATTGTGTAACTCTAAGCATTGTTCAAAAATACTTAAATTGCAGAAGAACTTATGAATCTTTGAGCACTTTAGTGTATGAAGCTTAAATTTTAAGGATTTACTTTAAATTAATAGACTTACAGTGAAGAAATGGCAGGGTGACACTCCAGTAAAACAGCCTTATAAAGTCCAGAAATTTCTGAAAAAGGAAAGGATAGGTATTATTGCCATTACATATGGAAAAATGCAAACTAATAGAGATGAAGATGGTGCTGGTTAACTGTAGAGACATCTACTAATTAACTAAGTAAGCTTCACTTCCGATTACAGAAGGTGGTAATGGTGCCTGTAGGTATTGTGTAAGTGTATCAAACTAGAATACTTCTTTCTACAGTAAAAAGCATGATAAGCGGATTTAGGAAATCTTTAGGTGGCCAGATATTAAAGATTAATACAATAAAATGATGCTTTTCTTTGTAAGCTCATAGTGCAAAGAATCTTCAATTTTAAAACACTGATGCCGTGATAGTTTGTCCTTGCTATTGTGACGTCAGTCAGCGGATCATGAAAGTAACTGGCTTTTCAGATTTTCATGCTCATCTAATTAAAGTGTTTCTAATTGTAAGTCAGCTTTATTGTTATCAGAGAACTTGCAGGCATCAAATTTGTACTCTCTGGAGTATGCTGCTCAGAAATGAAACAACTGGAATACCTATAATTGTCAGAATTTTGCAAATGGCATTTCATTTTCAAACTTGAACCTAGTTAGGAGTATATGGGCTTCATAGCTCAATAAAATAAAGTATTTTTAGTGACTAGTCATGGTGGTTTTATATAGAGATCTCTGGCCAGTGTTACTGTCTATAAAAATATCCTAAAGTGCCAAAAGCCAAGAGGTTTCCTAGCTGTGTATGAAGAGGGATGGGGGGCGTTTTAGTCATTGAACCTAACGGAACTGAGCGTATACAGTTCTCTGATGTCACAGTTGATGTTTAATCAGACAATTCCTTCAAAAATTACTACGGAAAACTGTGTCACACCCTGAAACTAACTTAGACTCCATTCAGGAAAAAAAAAGAATGAAGTAGGATTTCTAACCAAGAGCCTTAGGTTTGGCTGGATTTTAGAAAAGAGCAAAGTGACAAGGCAGAAGTGTGTTTGTAAGAAGGGGATGTCAAATCTGTGACGGCTGCACAAATCCCAAAGAGTGAACCTGCATTCCCCAGGGTGATGGCACTGCCAGCTGCCTCTAGTTACAGCGTGTGTTTTGTTTCTTCCTAAAACACAAGTTAAGTTTATTTTGTCGGGTTCACTGGAAGGACATGACTCTTGTTGACATGTTCAAGGGACGGGATTTTTTTTCCCTGCTGCTACACTGGAGCTGCATGCACAGGACAAAAACTTCAGTTTAAAGGAAATCATAGCAATGAATTCAGGAAGGAGAGAAGTATTAAGTACTATTTAGGATGAAGTACTATGCCAGATTACCGGTTCTACTTTTTATTTTTCATTAAAGTGCATCGAAAATACAGGTAGCAGTATAGTGTAAAAATAGCACGGTTCTTCATGAGCACAACAGTAGCAGATAAGAATTCATGAGCTTTATAATTTTGTTAATTAGCTGCTCAGCGGTCAGCATTGTAGCATCTATTTAATAGTTTCCTTTCCACAGAGCAGTTTTTGTATTGTTCGTTGGTTTAGGTTGTTTGTTGGGGTTTTGTTTGTTTGTTTGCTTTTTAAATTTCACACCCAACTGTATCTTCTCGGTTCTTCTGCAAATCATAGAATCACAGACTCATAGGGTTGGAAGGGACCTCTGGAGATCATCTAGTCCAACCCTCCTGGCCAGAGCAGGGTCACCTTAGAGCAAATACTCCATGCCAGTTCCCAAATGGTATTTTTAAACAAAACAAGCATCCCAGGCTTGGTAGCGGTTGGCCTGCCGTATGTTACAGACCAATGGATATATGTTTTTGAATGATGCTAATGAATATTGTTACAGACACTCCATGTTGGGATAACAAATGAAGTCTTCCAGAAGAATATGGATTCCTTCCTTTCCTCAACAAAAAAAAATATCATTTACCAAGTTTCAAGAGAAGAGGAAGGGGGAGGCTGTGTGGTTTATCTTTAACTGTTTTTTCTTAATTTTTGGCTGGCAGGATATGCTTAATTTTGAAACTGAAATACGTTCTGAACACAGCCAGTTTAGCTATTTCCTGTGGTGCTTCTCCAGATCAGAGGTCAGGAGCCTTCAAACTTTTTTGTGTTCGTGAAGTCTTCTGGAACCCATGTTTTTAATGGTTATCTGATGCGTCAACAGCAATTCTCACTGGACTTGCTTGCTCTTTTTGAGCACCTATAGCATTTGATCAGTGTCTTTTTTAACTGTTTTAATTTGGCAAATTTTTCTTAACTTCTAGCAAAAACGAAGAGCAATAATTGCAGTGTTTTCTGAAATGGATTGAATTTTCTGCATTTCCCTGTTCCGTTAGTGTAATTATTAATATGTGGGATCAGAACAGAAGATAGGCCAGCCCTAAATCCTTTAGGAAGACAACGCATGCAACATATTGAAAATATCTTGACATTTCAGAAAAGCAGTACAGTATTACTTTGCAGATTTCAGGCATTTAAAATAGGTTCCGACCAGTAACTAATGAATCTTTGAACCTAATTTGTGTTTGGATCCAATTTGCAAATCATCCTAGCAACGTGGAAAAGGAATGTTTGATGTAATAATTTACATCAACAGAAGAGTAAAAATCCAATGCACTTCAAGCCTTAATGAGGATGATTTGATAACTTACTGCTCCCAACACCAGCAGCTTCAAAATGCCTTGTGGTCTCACACTAGCTGACCCAACAGATGTCATGACCTAATTCTGAGAGACTTAGTGACATGAGAAACATGCTTCTGTGATATATTTCCAAGTGATTTGCTGTGAATGCACACTTGCCTTAATTAGCGCGTATTTTGCAACTTCAGAATACTGGGTCAAATTCTGCCCTGGATTTAGTAATTCCATCAGTATAACTCCTGCTTGAGATAGTTCTTTGTCTATTTGTAAATCTAAATAGTTTCATTGCAACTATAATTACTTTGCTGGTTGCCTGTCAGTAGTGAATGAAAAATGCTAATATATAGTTATTTGGATAGGGAAAAGATAGACATTTTATTAAAAACATGAAGATTTTTTCAGACAGGATATTACAGTCACATTTTAACCCCATATATACTGTCGTATTTCCATTACAGATTTAATCACTTCTAATATTTAATCCCTCATTCTCCTCTGTCCATGAAGCCTTCCGCAGTGGAGTTAGCCAGGGCTGGGTTGGGCTTCTCACGCTCGCACGGGTGCCCGCTCTGCCCAGAGGTGTTAAGGTATCCCCACTGTGCTCAGTGAAGCTCACGTCAAACTGGGGTGAACTCCCAGGTTGGTGGTGCCTTGTGGTAACAACCGTTAGAGTTGTCTGGTCATTAAGTATGTAAATTGAATTCATGCTATTATGTATGTCAGAAACCATTAAAACACGTCATTTCAGTAAAGCAACTTCCACGCTAAATATTTCTCAGTTTGAAGCTTAGGAATCTAGACTTCTGTTACCCAGATTTTAAAAGGATTCTGCTTCAAAAGATTTTTCACTGTTGCCTTTTGTCTGCAAACAAAATTGCTTTTTGCTCCAAGTTCACAGATCAAAGTAGTACCTACTACTAGTAGTGCCCAGTCCTAGTCATGGAAACGAGCTTTGCAACTTATTCTAGGTTAACGGCCTCTTGGAATAAGACTTCACATTTATTTAAAATAGCGATGTGAGATGTTAAAACCACAGAAGTGAAAGTGCATAGACTGAATCCATCTTTATAGTTTTTAGGAGCTGATAAAACATTTTAATAGTCAGTGATGTTACTTTGATTAATAATATCGTATTAGCAAATATCAGTAATGTATCTCAACTGTTTCATATATGGGTTCCTACAAAGAGCTGAGACAGTTTTTCCAATTGCTACTAATATTTATTACCAATCCAATCATATTCATATATAACTATGGAAAATTGTATTACGTGCTTGACACATATTGTTTTATCTCTAATTAATAATTACAGTTTATTGCATTGTTCTCTAAGTTACAAGAGAAGTCCTGTTTATCCTATTTTTTTTTTTAATATTCAGATGTATTTCATGTATATGATGTGAACGTGCAGGGGTTCATGCAGTGTAGTCCATTTCCATCTCTCATGCGTGTTAACTTGCCAGATTTCTTAATGTAATTTCTGTTGTTGGTCTTTTCTGATTTTTTTCCCTTAGTTTTTAATTGTCACAGTGTAATTTATACTTTCCTGAATTTAAGAAAACCTTTGGAAAATAAGGAATATTTTTGGAAAATGGCCTTTTGCCCCCAGCAATATATTTCAAAGAAAACATGCAATGAGTCCTGTTAGTATCAACTCTATCCATTGAGACATGCTAGATCTTCTTTCAAGGTATCTCTCTACCAAGTAACTATAACATAAATTAAAAGGAAACCCCTGGAGCCGGTAAGTTTTTGGTGTTACTATCACAGTTGTATCATACATAAAGTTTGCCCAAATACATGAAAAGTTTTGAGACTGCTGTTCAGTCAAGATAGAAATTAACGTAAAAGAGCAGATTGGGAAGAGCTGGGGCGAGGACTCAAACCGAGTTTGCTATCATTTCATTGAGAAATTTCAGGCTTTGTTATTGCTTGGCAGAACAATACCGCGCACAACTGGAAATCAGGTATTGGTAGGGAAGTGACTGCGGGATGGCACGTGTCTAGTCCCCATCTACAAGGGGAAAACTGTGGTAATTCAAGTAAGCGCAGGAATAAAGGAAATGCTGTTCAAACCCCAAAATAACTACAACTTCATCAGCCCTGAAGTCATGGGCCTGTAACAAGAGAAGCGCTGGGATAAATTCATATTTGCCTGCCTTCTGTGCTGCCTGGGGTTTTTTGTGTCTGGTGTTTGAAATGCAGCGCTCAGGGCCTTTTTCCCCTGCAGCCAGCGCTTCCCTCTGTCTGTGCTGGGATGTGGTAGACCACACGAAATCCGGGTATCGGACTCCACAGCAAAACGAACTCTATTGCCTTAAATGATGTTAGCGCAGGGTTTGTATTTCCTGTGGCCCACAGAGGATTCCACGGCTTTGGAATCATGGGAAAATACGTGTTCCTCTTAATTACAGGAGTGCCATTTGTATTGCTATAGTTAGAGGTCTGCCAGCGTTTCCATTACAAACCCCCGTTCAGTGGTTGAAAAATGCAGTGCTGCCCTCATGAATCTTGAGTCAGGCAATGGTTTGTTCCCCCTCTTCCCCAGAAAAATTTGGGAAAAAAAAGTGGCTGGTTTGAAAATGTGAAAGCAATAAATAAGTGTCTAGATGTTGAATATGCAGGACTTTGCATTCCTACAGTTTAGCAAGAAATTTATTTTAAAATTGCAGTATAGGGGACTTCTACTGTATAATGCTTTTGCAAGTGCTTTTGGATATTTTGGAGTTAATCAGTTTTTTCCTGCTTACGTGCCTTAACTTAAATTGGTTAGATTGAAACAGGTCTGTAAAAAGCAACTCAATGTATTTTGGATTTAAAGACCAACTCTTGACATGGTTCCTAAGCAAGAGTTAAATAAAAGACTCTCAAGGTATTCATAGTTACTGATTCCTACAGTGTTAATCCTCAGAAATTCTGCCAAAAATACAAGTTGTCTTTCCAGAGGCAGCGAAACGTGGCGGCTGCAGTTAGGCGTGTACTCTAAAGCACTGAGAGATGGGTTTCAGAATGGTCCGCTTGCCTGTGGCGGTAGGCCTTGATTTCAGATCTCAAGGATGCCCTGGCAGAAGATAAGTATGTGACGTCTTTACTTAACTAAAGGAATAATTTAAGTGGGATTGCAGTCTCTAAATCAAATCTGGCTTTCTCCTGCAAAGACACAGCTTTGGCTTTGCTGCAGAAGTCAATGCAGGAGCTCCGTGGCCTGTGCCGCGGCTGACGGCCGTCGGGCCCTGCCCTTTCCTCAGGCCTGGAAAACTCCGGCCTGTTCACGGAGCAGATCCGCAGAGTCCTCCTTTGTCTTCCCACCAGGCAGAGCAGAAACTGAGATTCTGTCCAAAAACAGGCGGCTTGGTTTTGTGAGCTTAGGTGTCCTTTATATGTTTTAACAAAAGTCAGAGCGAAACAATATTGCATTGGAACGCATTTTAGGGAAGTCAGAGAAAGTCCGTTCAAAAAAAAGAAGAGGAAGAGACACGTGTATCGTACTGGGAATCCCATGGTGAGTAGTAGAGAATATGTACCTTGCAGTGTTTCCCACTTGTTCTTACTTGTTCTTGTGCAAATTTGCCTTTCAGTTTAAGTATTTTTTAAAACGGGCATCCTTAAATCATATTGAAAAAAAGGTTTAAAACATAGGAAAAGCATGTGTAAATTTTAATTAGCTTTATAACCCTACAAATATGTTTGGATGTTACCAAAAGCCAAGTGACCTTCCTATTCTTTATCTCGTGATCTTAATGTCAATATTTACAATCCCATGATATTTCTATCCTAAATATCTGTTTGTGTTTGTGTGTTTCTGTGCAATGTTGTGCAAAGCACAGTGAGATAAATGTGAACTCCATTTAACCTCTTGACAATCCTTTGTAAGTATTTGGAAAATAAGTTTTCTTTGGAAAATAAGTTTCTCATAAAATCTGTAAGAATTCTTAATTTATTTTCTAAAGCATCAACTTTGCCTTTGATTGTATTTACTCTGTTAAAATTTGGTACTAAATGAAAGTTTCAGACCCCATAACACTTATTGCCCTGCTTCTGCCCAGTTCAATTACATGTTGAGGGTGTTCAGGTTTTTATTTCTAATTATAAACCTGTTCTACTAAGTATTTGTATTTATGCTTGGTTGAAAGAGGGTCAATGTATGTACGGTTTAGGTGGAAGAAAAAGACAAAGAAGTGACAGGTGTACCCATGACTGAGAGATCTAAAATGTCTTCAACTGAATGATGGAAATAAAACTGGCTATTCACAGAACTTTCTGAGAGACAGAACCATTATCATTTGATTGAATAAAGCGTATTCATATGCCTTTGCATATTTGATTTCCTGATCAGTGGCTGAATTATTACTTGCATTCTATGCAGAAGCTGGAGCCTTCCCTAGAGAATTTGGATATTCTGTAACAGAAGATAGGATCTGCCTTTAAAGAAAGTTTTTTTGGTGAATTAGATATCGTTGCTTTCGTAAGTGGTCACAAAAAGAATTCACAGACTTGCTAAAGAAAGGAAATCAAGGGGAAAGGAAAAAGGGTGATTAATTTGACATCACTAATGATTATAATCTTGGAGAGTGTGAGTTTATGGGTCAGAAAACACAATAGCAAAACGTAAAGTAGGAAATAGCAGAAATTCAGTTTAAAAAATGAAGTCCAAAGAAAGACATACAAAAAAGCTAAGACAGAAGTACATCGATTGTATATATTGGGAATAACGTCGCACTCAGAAAACATAGACAGTAATTCATCAGCACACATAGTCTTACACAGAGGAGTGACATGTTCCAGTACCCCCATGGCAAGAACAGCTTTGGCTGCATTAGGGTCATGTTTAAATAATTTTCATAAATGGTGTAGCTTAATCATGTAACTCCAGGTTGCTCTCTCTAACGCATCTTTTTTTTTCCCCCCCTTAGCTCACAATGCCAACATTTCCTGTTGTTGTGAAGATTGGACATGCTCATTCAGGCATGGGAAAGGTGCAGATGCTACTTATTGCATGTTAGGAGGCCGGGTGTTTGTCTAAAGTAACATGCATGTTCTTTCCGTTCCTGGATATTTTAACTTTTCCTTGTCCAAATTCTGTCTGAGATCCCTACCTTTGCCAATCTCTGCTTGTCTATTATTCAAGAAAGCACCTCTCTTTAGGAAAATATTAAAACACATAATTTATTTTCACATTGATGCCTTTTCAGTTTATTTGTCCTATATTGGACGTTCTCTGAAATGTGCCGAGATGCTTTCTTGAAGCGGAACCTTATTTATTAATTTAGTTGACTGCAGTGAAACTATTGAAGAGTCAAGGTGTGTTTGCCCAATCCAGCTTTTTGGACCCGGGAATATAGGAAGGGTTTGCCTTGGTTCTTTATTAGTTTCAGCTTGATACTGAACCTTTCTTCATTTCCTGTCTTATTGTATTCTCTGTGATTGTTTCATACCGCTATATAACTGCTGCTTTCTTTCTCCAAAGTAATTGCGTTTCAGCGGTGAGTACAGTTGTTTTGATATCACTTATCTCACAATGATGGTTCAATGGGATAGGATTTAAATCCCGCTTTCATTGATATCAGTGAAAATTTCTAGTCATTACAGACTAACCGGTTTCTCTCACTGAAGACACTTCAGTGCTTTAAGTGTTTTAGATTTTAAAACAAATCATCAGAGAATAGTTACATTTATCATCTTGAATCTCCAAAAGCTCCATGAACATAATATTTGCCACTAGCGATAGAAATAGAAAACTGATTTAATTGTATTTTATTCAGTAATTATGCAAGATGTACTGTATGTTATGGGTTTTTGCCTATGACTGTTTTGCTTTATTTCTTACTTAGTAAGTCAGTGGAAATCCAGCAGCCAATTCAATTCAGAGCAGAATTAACCACTAATTACTTAAACTGCGGTTTCTGTGGATTGCATGTGTGAAGCATTAGAATGTTTATACTGTACTTTCAATATTCACCTCTCGCTTAAAGAAAAGGGAAATAATGCACAGAAATGTTCAGCATATCAAATGTCTAGAAATATATCTAGATTTTTTTTAGCTATAATATATTTAAAATCCTTAAAGATTAAATGCCAGTTTATTTGTAGTGAAATGCCTAGTGTCAGAGTCCAAGTAAAGGTTCTCCTTGTACCCCAGCCCTCCCTAAAGGCATTGCTAGGAGTAGTGATGCCATTGGTCATAATTAGTTTTGCATATGCTATTGAGTTTTCAGAAACTAAGTTGAAACCAGGCATCGTGTCTGGTTTTGTGGCTCTCAAACGGCAAATTACTCTGTATTGTTCTCCATCTGAGAGTTGAGAGCAAGTACTTAGGCCTTATGACTTCTTTTAGCCTCACAGGCCCCATTTACACATGCAAGTCCCATCTCACAGCGGTGGCACTCTGGCCCACAGGCTCCCTTGTACCTACCAGGTGACAGTGGAAGTAGCAAGACGCTGGGCTTGCAAGGAGTTGCAAACTCTCCTAATACTAGATAACACGAGAAATACTAATCCCTGCCTCCTTTCCTCACCTTTCTGAAATGTACTTTGGGTGCAGCTGTGTGTTGTTGCAGTTCCAGTTCCCCTCTCCCATTTTCTGCCAGCCCTAAGACTTCTCAGTCACTTTTTCTCACCATTTCAGCCAGCTTCTTTGAAGTCAACCGTAGAGATGTGCCCTCCCTGTCCAAAAGTAATGCTTCTGTCCTCTAAAGTCTCCTCCCTCTCCCCCTAAATAAATATTCTCCCCTTTTCCACTTCCGTCCTATTCCAAGATGCTAAAGTTGATTGGTTAATTACCATTCACCATCGTAGCCCAGCGTTCCACAGCTAGGAAATCCTACTCCTAGAAAGCCTGGCTTCTTGCGGAGAAGTGGGAAAAATGAGAAAAGCTGGTCCGGCTGTCTTGAGCCAGCCCTCTGTGCTCCATGTGAATGCGCGCCCAGCGGGGTATCATGACCCTTCATCTCCGCCCTCCCAGGAAATGCCTGATGTGGTACTACACAGTGGGCTCCATGAACATTCAGTTACATGAGCAAGTTACAGAATCAACAAGAATTCTGTATAAATTAGTGTTGCCTATTATCACACCTCAAAAAATTCTAAAGCTTGCAGATCTAAAATTAAAAATCACCACTTAAAAAATTTGAAAAGCAAAATAAAATTCCACTGTCTTGAAATTGCTTTCTACAGACGAACAGGTAACATTTTGCCAAGCAAAATAGGTACTTTAATGCAGGACTGGTATAGAACCTAGAAATCAGAGAAAATATCCAGTGCCTTTTTTTTTTTAAACTGGTGCTGTCAAAAAGCATACTTCACATGAATGCCATTTGCAACTGAATTCTACATTTTGTTCCTAATTGCTCTTTTTTCTTTTGTATATGCTGTTTACTTGTGGTATGATGACTACAGATCAAGGTAGACAACCACTACGACTTTCAGGACATAGCCAGCGTGGTAGCACTTACTCAGACCTACGCCACTACTGAACCCTTCATAGACTCCAAATATGACATCAGGATCCAAAAGATAGGCAGTAACTACAAAGCATACATGTGAGCCAAAAACTTATATCCTTTCATCCTTTTATTTCAAAATTGATAAGCACCAATAAGATTAAGACTGTTGGATGAGTCTCTGAGCTGATGCAGTGCCTCCATGATGACTCCATGCCCCCATTGTCATACCATCGGGAAAGACAGTATTTTAGACTGTCTGCATTTATTAAGACTTTTTTTAAAGTTGATTGTGACTGGGAGGAGGAGGACAACAGGTGAGCCTGCCAGGCTGGTTTTCCTGCTAACATTTGTGTATTTTTTCATTTAAAGAAAGGAGCGGTTGGAAGGGGATTTGTTTTTATAGACAACTTGTTAAATCAGATTCCTTTGTATCTTTTCAGCAACTTAAGGTCAAATTTTTGTCTCCCTCTAAGGATATTTAGATGGCATTCATTCACACAAACCTGATTCGTAGCACTTTAATGGAACAAAGTACTCTCCTTTTAACATAACACATGTAAGAATAATTCTAATCTTGCAGTGGCCTTCACATAAATAGACGAAAATCTCATCTAATTTTAGAATCCAGGTGTTTGTTTAAAGATCATGACTAAAAAAAGAGTGTTTGTTTCACAGACAGTATTAAGCTAGAGCAGCAAAACAGGTTATCATGTAGTAGTTGAGCTATGGTAACTGTATTTATGCATATTTTTACTCTGTTTCAATTATCAAGCAATGTAATCCTACATACCCTCATTTAATTCATGTTTTTAAGACAAGTTAGATCATCTCAAGTATTTGTTCCCTCATGCTTACAATTCTGAGGCAGGAAAAATATAACAAAACATAGGTAAAAATACACATATGCATTTACATATGCACACCCACGTACAAGCGCAAAGATATTTCTCTAGGAACTCCCATAACATTGGAGGGATCAGCGATTTCTTACATGTTGACATTTGTAAGGTACAGTCAAGTTCTTTATCAGTAAAAATGATTGAACTCCCAGCAAACCATAAATACTGAGAGACACAAAGGTTGGAGCTGGGTTAAAGAAAATGGCTAAAATGCTTTAAAATATTAAAGGCAAAATTAGCATTAAGTTTCAAGTAATTTAGAAACAGCCAACAAGCTCTATGAGAAAGTAGAACCTTTTACCCAAGGTGAGAGGAAGGGGAAAAATGTATCTCCTTAGCTTGCTATTGGAAGACCACATGCTCTTGACTTCTCCCCTAGAACGTTACTGTCACAAGATCAAAACTGTACTAGTAACTGCTGGCCTCTCCTGGCATATGACTTGAAGGGGTATTTGAGAAAGAACATCAAAGGTTAGGCCTTTCAAGAGCAACTCAACAGTCCATCAGCCTCTCACTGTACCTCTGAGGGGCCTCAAGAAAGCACAACGCACAACTGAGTGGAAATACTGCTCCCCGAGGTCAGATCCATCCAGCAGTATGGACCGTCAGTCCTGCTTTCTTTTGAACCCAGAGCTATGTAAACTTTGCAAAAACAGTGTGTTGGAAATTTGAGTGGTACACAGTGACAAAGGAGAACACTCAAATAGCTTGCAAGTATTGAGAGCTTTCTGGAATCCTTTGTTGGTGACTTTCAGTGTTCTTAGTGATGCAGGACAGAAACTCTGTAGTTAAAGCTCCCTACAAAATTTTAGGTGTGTTGGGTCTACTCCACTTCTCCCTGTAAGAATCATATAAGAATCATAAGAATCATAAAGTACAGCTTTTAACCCCTGGCTTCTCCAGGAAAGTTAATTCCAATTCTGCTTGTTTGTCTTACACTGCTGTTCCAGACTGTTGGCTTTTCCCAGCTTTAACCCCGTATCTGGAGACATCCATCCTACTTTTCCTAATCGCAGCATACTCCCACACCCCAGGCTCACCTCTCTCCTATCTGTCCAAACCATATCTTGGTCAGTCCCACAGCTTTCCCAGACCACTTCTACTTTTCTTCTTTTAGTCCTCACCCCTTAATGTCTAACCTTTTTCATTGTCCCGGGTTCTCCCTTGCCCCTTTTATTCTGCTCAGTGCCATTCAAACAGCCTTGTCCTCCCTCTGCTTCCAGCCACCAGTCAGCCTTCTTGCTCCATCTCAGACCTCTTCATACAACTACTTCTGCCTCTTCAAGGCCAGGATAGTACTTGTCTCTCTTGGTGGTGCTTTGACAGGCAGATTTCTCGAGTTGTGCTACCCATCTCTCCCCTCCTCTGTCATTCATAATAGACAGAGTTGATTTGTCTCTGTCTTACAGCTCCCAAGTGGCAGAGTCTTAGGAATAAGGCTCAGCGCTTAATGATGATGACACACTGCCAGATACCAGCGGTCAGATGCAATATCGGTAACCTGATGGTTCATTCCCTATGGTAGAAATCAGACCACTCTGTTTCAGAGGAGAGCGCCCTACATTTTTGTCTTTGATTTGAAATTTAAATGCTGTTCAGTCTCTCGAATAATTTTGGAAGAGTCAGCCATGGTAAATTTGTCATTTTCAAACGTAAGCGTTTCTTCTTCACAGAAGAAACAGTTGGCCTAAGGGACAGCAAAAATAAGTTAAAATGACAGCCTGTTCCTCCTACCTTTTATTTATTTTTAAGTTTCTACTCAGAAACTATGGGTTCATCCAAATGCTAAAAGCCTAGCAATCATTTTTTCTCTGGATTCTTTCGTGCAGTTAAATCACACCAAGAAGTGAAATACCACTCCATTGTTGCAAAGCGTCATGAAAAGGGGAAGATTTACCAAACGTCTGTAAAATTCTTCATATGCATACATATACATTATATCAGTAGAATATTGTTTTACAGCTGGTTCTCATTTTGTTCTGTGACACAGGAACAGAGTACTTAGAGAGCCACCACAAAAAATACCAGCTGAACATTTGTTTTTGTAGTTTAAAGAGAGTTATTAAGAGCTTCAGTTTTGTAATTCTGTGGGAAATTGTGGTATAAGTGGATCCATGACTCACAAAACACTGGTGCTTATCATCTGTCAGTAGAGATTATAGCCAAAATGCAACATTGGATCCCTCTAAATACCACAGCTCCTCAAAACGCTTTGTGACGCATACTTAACTACACTTGGTACCATTACAGAATTCATCCGACTTCAAGGAAATAGACTTAAAAGGGTCACACACGATGAAGAAAAACAGAAATACAAAAACACTACATCTCCATCTCCTCTCCAAAAGCAATACTCTGAATCCATAACTGAACGTACTTTGATCAAAAGGTCAGTAAAACAAAAGTAGAACACAAAGAAAGTGCTATAGAATCAAAGCACTAAGCAGGCTGCCTACACAAGAATTGTAGGTAGACATTTCTACATGTGTTTCTGATGACAAGTCCCTGTCCAGACAATGTGGATTGCGTACTTTCAGTGGGAATAAAGAAAGCAGAAAGGTGTTGGAAAAGGGGAAGCTCAAGTTCCTATGAATTGTTTATAGTAATCATAATGCCTTTTTCGCTGATTTAAAACAGTTCTTCCTTCTTTGCATAGACCAAATCAAGTGAAAACATGTTAAGCCTAAGTGTAAAGCACTTAGAAGTGTTAGGAGTTGTTTTCTGTGTTATTCAGTATTTATTAAAGAGGAGGAAATAACGATGTGAAAGACCCTTAGCAGTTATCAGAACAGACATGAAGAAGGGTGGGAAACCTACGTGTTTCAGCAGAGGAAATCATATATGAATTACAGAAATCACATCTAAGGTTTAAAGTGCCAGATGGTCTGGTCGGGTCCTTTTCTGTCACTTATCCACGGTCTAATGGAACCCCTGTTGTTTTGGAGTTCTGCTGTGTGACAGACCTAGCATCGACGGCGCCAGCCCACAAGCTGTTGAGGTTACAGCGGTGAGGTCTGTATCCACAGCATTCCTCTCCAGCCTTATCTGGTCCCTACAGCATCCGTACAGCCGGCCAGGCATCCAGTTGTGACACTGCTTCACCTTCAAAAGGGGACCTTTCACGCTGTGGAGTGAAAGCATGGCTTAGAGCAAACCATCTTTTCTCCTCTAGTCAGTAGTGCTGAGAGCACATCAGTGCAGCTGAGGGTCTTGAACTAAATACTCTCTAAAAGTCTTCAGGACAATTTTTTGTTTGGTTTTTTTTTCTCTGATTTGGTCACGTCTTGCTTCCTAAAAGACACCTGAAATAACACCTGCTGATGAATGCCTTTGAGAAGTCTGCAATAGAGTCAAATTGTGATTTGTGAGGTGTTCTCTCTCTGATGCAGAATGCGTGTACAATAGTAATCAACTTAAAATTTTTAATGGGCAAGTACACACATATAAATAAGTATCACTTGAAAAATGAAGCAGAAATCACAAAATAGCCTTATTACTGGGCAAAGTTCCCTTACACACAGCACTCAATATGCACTTTCCCCTTTCGCTAGTTTCTCCCACATCAACAAAGAATACGGCACCTTACAAGAGCTGCGTGCTCTAAAATTCAGCTAACTGTCTGAGGCTCCCATAGAAGAGTCCGCATTCCCCCACGATTGCTACTGACCCTCGTAATTAGGTTAATAGAAAAATGGAGAAAAAAACTATAGCTGCTGCCTAATATACTTCTAATACATTACAGATGTTCCTATTATTTTACTAACTGGAAACACTTCATAATTTGTATCCTTAGCTTATTTCCCAGTACAGCATTTAGATTTCAGAAAAGAGTAATCTTCCCAGCCCTGGTAGCAATCCTAAGGTTTGAGGAGAAAAAACTTTATATGAATTTTTTTTTTTCTTAGAGGTAAATAAAAGACGGTAGACTCAAGCCTTGGCATAAACTGGTTAGATTATATTAGTAAACTAGCAAAGAGTGAAAACTGGAGGAGAAACCAAAATCCAGCTCTAAACCAGAGCTGAGACCACTTTGGAGATGTTAAAAGGATAGATCTGTTGATTTTCAAGTGCTGGGACGTAACTCTGCAGTGGTGTGGATTTGAAACGAGAATCTGACGCCTCAGTTGCTTGACGTTTGCAGGCTATTCAATCCATTTATAACTGATAACAGCTTATTGCTAACACACTTAATCATAGTGGGTTTGGGTTTTTTTAAAAAGTCTTAAATGAATGAAGGGGCAACACAAATTTCACAGCACTGTCTTAGTTCATGCCTACAGTGGAGTGAGTATTACTGACAATTGCGATGCCTGTTGGGATTCTTCGCATTTTAGATGTTCTGTTATGAGCTGCCAGATATGAAAAAGGTGTAAATACTGCTACAGTATTCATGTCCAAATCAGAGTCGTTTAAGAGATAGCGACAATGTCAAACCACTGCCTGTCTTTGTAATATTTTCCCCCTTTCAGGAGAACTTCCATATCCGGAAACTGGAAGACAAACACGGGCTCTGCGATGTTGGAACAAATTGCTATGTCAGATAAGTAAGTTGAGTCTCATGTAAAAGGTAATTTAAAAAAAAATTAATGGAATTTTATTTTAAATGCCTTTCTAAAAAATCACATTGTTGATGTGCAATTCACAGTAAATGCATGTCTCCCATTCGTTTTGGAAAAACCCCTTTGAATTAGATGAAAGAACATGAGCCAAGCATTTCCATATGACTTGTCTCAGATAACTACCCAAACTCAGTACCAGCCTTAGGGGCTTACGTGCATCCTTGGGTTCCTACATCCCTGTCTGCATCCAGAAAACTACTGGAATTCCCTTCAATAAATTCCATTTTTCAGATTCAACTTATCAGTCATTTCCTCAGGTTCATTTGCCCTCTTTTACCTAACAGTCTTAGCTCATGCCACAGTATTTTAAACTTTTCTCCTGCTACGTTATCTATTATAGCCAAGCAATCTAGTCCTAACTTTGCCTATTTAAATCATATTTCTCTTTTCTACTTTCAATCCTGCGAAATTGTTTATTTTTCATTTTTGAAATTTCCACTAAACTGCACTGTGAGGCGTTTTACCCAGATGCTGGGACCTACTAAAGCTTATTTCCCTCCTGTCATCATTCCAGCTCTGTACTTAGGTTTTACTGTACTTTTCTTTTTCTCTCCCACCCCTATGCTGGCAACTTTTTGCAATCCAATCAAAAACATTCTCCTTGCATCTTGAAGCTCAGGTCTTCTGTTGAGAGGACTCTCCTCTCAATTCCACTCATTTGCTCCAAGTTCCCCCACAACATGTAGAACTCTTCTCCCTGCAAAATAATCTGTGAGGCTTTTTGATGGCTATGAATTTTCTTGTGTTCAGCTTCTCCAAAGGTTGCTACCAGTGGAAGCTGAAAAAACTCTGTACAATAAAAATGTAATTTAAAAGGTGTTTTAAACTTCAACAGTAGTCTTTTTCTGGTGTTTTTGTGTTGTTTTTTTTAAAGTCTGGAACCTACGACTTGGTCCCTCTTACGAGCTGAGGGAGACAGAGGAACTGAACCATTGCCTGCCCTGAGAAAGGTGAAAACAACTAAGCCGGGAATTACAAGTCCCTGCTGTCCAAGCCCTGTCTAGACTGTGTCCTCACTGATCTCCCCTCTGGGGATGGAATGGAGCCACAGTATTTTCTCTTTCTCATTCCCCTCCCACCTTCCTTTAGAAAGTGAGGTTATGTCTTCACTGAGAGGGAGAAGAAAGCGTGTGCTTTAGCGCGTGTAATTACAGTCCATGAGCTATTCCTCTGTAAAAACACAGGCACTTCAGTTTTGCCATAAGGAAAACTAAACAATATCAAGTACGGGTAATGAGTATGAAATGCTAATCTTGCCTGCCCACCTCACTGTAAATGCTCTCTGTGCTTTGCTTCTGCTTCCATTTTGGAATGTAAGATAATGAGAGCACAATAGGTATTTTCCCATTAAAAAAACCCAAACCACTAGCCAGCAAAACAAAATTTCTTTTATGCTGCTGAAGACAAAAGCATAGAAAAGGTGGGTGTTTTCTCATAAGAGAAGGGGGTATATATCGCATAGCCCCACGTTTTGTTTGATTACACACTGACGTGCACAAAGCAGAGCAAGGAAGAGAAAGGAAAACTGAAGTTTTCAGAAGAGCTGAAGTAGTTCAATGGCATACCGAAAGCAATCAAAACTGACGCGTGTGCATTCCGTGTATAATACATCTCATGAATTTCAAAACATCAAGTGTTTTGAAAGCACTGTCTGAGTTGATGTTGTTGAGTGAATACAAATCTTAGTCTAGAAATTCAGAAAAGAAAGAAGAATGTGGCAGAGTAATGGACAATAATGAGGCAGAGAAGCAGCACATTTCAGTGTTACATGCTCTTATTGACCCCTGTATTTCAGAGAGCCACCGCTCCCTGGGTAGGAGCAGAATAACGGAGACCTTTGCTAATTGCGCACACCTCGTCTGGCACACCAGCCAGCTCATGTCAGCCACGTGAGGAACAATACTTTATATCTCTCCGTTCTAAGGCTGCACATTATATTGGCTCTGGGAAAAAAGGAACCGTGACCTCTTGTCAAACCTCATGCGCAAGCCTTGGGTTTCAAACACGACAGGCTAGGCCATCCAAGACCTCGCTTTTCAAATCTAACTGTATTTTTCCAGCTCTGTGTTTGTTGGCAGAAGACAGACTATTAAAAATGCTTTCATAGATCTGATTGATGTTTTGGTATTTTAAAGAAAATGTCTTCTTTTTTTTTTTTCATGTAAAGTCCAGATATTTACTGTTAAAGACAAGCTTTGCCGTCCTCCTGACTTTCTAAGATACATGTTGGTATTTTACAGCCAAAAAAATGTTATTTATAAGCAAGTGCATGCAAGCAGTCAGTCAGTCAGTGCATCTACAGATGTTGAAATTGTCAGGCATCCAAAAAAACCCTCTCATTTTGGACAAAAAATATGTTTCTCACAGGAAAAAAATTATTTTCATTGCTAAAATATTACCATCAGGATTTTTTCAAAGAGTTGTATCAATTTCTTTGTGTTCTGGTTAAAAGAAAAACTTTTCCACTGGAACAGAGCTTGATATTAGAAAATATAAAGAATGTGACCTAATAAGTTTACTTGGAAGGGATACTATTACTGAAGATATTTGTATATGAATAAAACTCTCAGCCCAGCAACGAGTTTCCTTTGATCCTACGATGAAGTCAAACGCTATGTTTATTACATCCAGTTTTTTGCAATGGAAAATACTATGATGTGGCAAATCTATCATCATGGCTTAAAGGCTGGAGCAGGAGAGGGTCTGTAAAAGGAAATAGCTCTCATTTATACTCAAATGCTAACCAGTGAAAGAGGCAAAAGTTAATGATAAATGGCTGCTCAAAAACTGTTTGGTTTTTTTAAGCAAAACGTGTCTTTCAATTGGTGGAACTGCGATCACTGTTCTGGAGCAGGGGAATTGCTTCCCTTTTTCTAGAAGGTCCCACTTCGTTCCCTTGTTAATCGGAAAATCTCTCTCTTCATAGTATCGATAAAGCTCTTCATGCAAAAAAAATTAATCATATTGCTGCATGTAGAATGGGTGAACTGTCCATTCCTCAGTCCGTATTTCTTACAGTGAGGTTACAAATGAAATGGAGGAGTTCTTACACTCAATACTGTGTGAAACACTAGCTTTTTTTAGGAGTTGTAGAATTCCTCAGGATTCTTTTAAGTTTCTGTTGAATTTTTGCTGTAGTTGCCTATAACCCTACGTGAGGAATATTATCCTTGTCTGCATGCTGCATAAATTTTACGTAGTGTCACACATCTGTCTCTCTTGCATCACCTTAAGGGTTATTTTGTCTTGATTTTTCTTTTGCCGCGTTCAGTGATGTACCTAAGAAGCTATCATTGCTACTTTGGAATACAGTTGGGGCTGTAATTGAAGACGTAGGCGCTCATTCTAGTTTTTCTGATAAAAGAATAAAACCCATCCATAATTAAGTACACTACCAAGCATAATAGGCAAGAGGATTGTCACACTTGGATCTCTGCACAGATGCACAAGTTTGAATTTCACAGGAAAACAGAAGCCCTGTTCCCTACTGTCTAAAACCCCTTGGCGTCGCCGAAGCCACCAAAACCGTTTGGGCGATAAATGCCGCTTCTGTGGAGTTCTCACGTAAAGTACAGCCACAGGTAGCACGCTGGACTGGCACAGGGGCACTGGAAGTGCAGGATGGGGTACAGCTAAATGCTTTTTGTGCTCCAGCAAATCTTATCTTCAGGTTCCTCACAGTTTAGAGCGGACACATGTTTGGACCAATATAAACTGGGACGGAATCCAGCATAAGACTAGGTCAGGATGGAGAGCCACAGCTTCTCTGGGTGCTGCTGGGAAAAGCAGTCAGGCCAGTATGTCTAAGCTACCGTTCTGGGAAATACAAATTCGGTAAAACTGACAAGATAGATAGTGAAAATTCTGAATTTAGAGCAAACATGATATAACATACATGATTAGGTTAAGCCTGTAGGAAAACAAGAGCCTGGTGAGATACTCACTGAAAAAAATTCTTTTTATGAAACAGGTACAAGCTTTGGGTTGACACCTGTTCTGAAATATTTGGTGGTTTGGACATCTGTGCGGTCAAAGCTGTACACGGAAAGGATGGAAAAGATTATATTTTTGAGGTAAGCAGTCCTACTTTTTTCAATATATGCTTTTATATATTACAAACAGCCAAGTAAAGAACATTTGTGATAGCTAGGCATTGGCCTATTTGTGTTTCAGGAAAGGCTGTGTAATTTTGAGCAATGTTTAGATCATAATACAAAGCCACATGTCCAAGTTAGTGGTAACACTTGCTGGAAAATGTAACCATATATATGGTAATGTCTTTTAGTGTTTGAGGAAATGTACACAAACTACAAAACAAAACCAAATGTGGATGTCACATTTTCCCAACCCTCAAGATTTCTTTCCTGAGCAGGCTTACCAGTTTTTCCTGGAAGGTTTATAGATAGCACTATCCCAAGGGAACCCCAACCAAATTATACCTTTACATGGAAAGGGAAGTTAAGAATGAAGTGGAAACAACTTTACTTTTTTCTAGCCTAAATGTTACCTCTGAGATCTGATTCCTCATGAATCAAAAGCTTCTGCTGTAGATAATTTTGAAAAGTTTGTGTTTCTCATTTGCCTTAAGTTTATTATGGATAAATGTAACTTTGTCTAGCCATAAAGCAAGATATCATTACTTGCCTGTCGCACAATTCAGGATTTCTTCAGCATCTTCCATTCTTAGAATTTTATTTGGGAGATAGGCAGGGATCTTCAGAATCTCCCTACTCCAAAAGAGGCTGATATTTGCTAAAGCAAAAGTAAGAGTATTTTTTCTAACCCGTGAGAGTAATCCGGAGATTATGGACTGACCCTCTCTAGTTATTCGTATCCATTTAGGACAGGAAAGCTTTGCAGAAGTAAAAGTCTTTGTTTTGTCACAGTGTTAAACAGCTCTATGGATTTTCTTTTCACAAATTTATTTATCGCTATTGCAATTCCTAATAATTCCCAAATCAATCAATAGCACTTTAAAAGATTGAGCAGTTTGCAGCAGTAAACCTTCAGCAAAACAAACAGAATTCATCACTCCCTCCTGAGAAGCTGAAGAAGATGTCAAGAAATACTGTTTCCTTAGTCTGCCTGGCCAAACCAGAACTTAATGTGTCTTACTGTATCAAAACTCACTGTAGCATACAATTTAGGATTCCATACCAAACCTCTTCTGTTGCTCCGTCATATAGTGCGGCCTTTCCCCCCCACCGCACCCCGAGGTTCCTGTTACATCTGTAATGCTGCACCCCGTGAAATCTGGCTGAGATTTGAAAGAGTGAAAAAAAAAGTATTTTCCTCTTTCTGAAAACAGACTACTCTGTCTTGTGGTACTACAATATAGAGGAAATTCCTGAACATAAGCTTTGTCACGTGTGCTGCGTCACAGCTTGGCTGTAGCCACGGGTGTATCTCGGACATTTCTGCTAACAGAGAAGGCATCGATTTCTGCTCACAAGTAAGCTCCTCGCCAAAAATTGGGTTTTCAGCCTCCCATATGCCATGTAAAGCTTTGTAGGATACTCTGCAGCTCCCGTAGCCCCTAAATGTCTCAGAGGATGGGTCTCGGCACTTTCCACACACACCCATCTATCTAAATTCATTACATTTGAGATAGTTTATGCTGATTTGGCTGGCTTTAATCCAGTCTGAGAAATGATTGGTGTCAACCCACACTACTTAATCCCTCCTAGCCATCTCTTTTATTCCCTAGTTTCTTTTCATCCTGCTTTTGTATATGTCTGTACAACCATGTACAAACATGGTTGGACCTTTTCTGCTTCCAGTGGAATCGAGACGTCTCCGTTATTTAAATGGTTGACACTTCTGTTGCATTCCTCAGTTAGCAAATGCCTGCCAGACTAAATGCGCTTCGCTTTCATTCACCGAACTCAACTGTTTCCACCTTTTTGATATTGCGCAATTTTGCAAATTTTTGCCAGCAAGAATCACGAGCCTCCACTGAAAGTCAGGTACACAAAGGAATTCCTGCATCAGGCCTGGGAGGTCTGGTGGGTAGGAGGAGAAGGGGCAGCAGTTTTTTGAAAATGAAATAGCCAGTGCAAATTCTATAATGGACCAACAGAGTACCTCACTTCCCACTTCTGAACAAATCCCCTGATTTTCCATGCCAGATACAGTCATACTTTTAAGCAAACAGAATTCTGAGAACTGCAGGATACGTGAGGAACTGGGTTTATGGAGCATTTTAAGCAGCGTACATAATAAATGTTGCAATTAAAAGAAAGAGTGGGTAGAAGCGTGGTAATTCTTCCTGTTCTACAGAATCAGCTGAATTGTTTGGAAGATGGTAATGCTCATCAGCAAGAATATTTAGAATCTGGATAAGGCATTGAAATGTAGAATTGTTTGCAAAGTTCACATCCAACAGAACATTTGTAAAACTTAGGATCGTTTGCTACTAAAAAGCCAGCTTACTTCAACAGTTATTACACTATAATTTTAACAGTTACTGCGCTGTAATTCTATGACACAATGAAAAGTACAAGACCGTCTGCTCCAGTATAGCAAAAATTTTCACCTTTTGTGTGCTTTCAGCATGGGAAAATAACTGTGTTATTAAAGCTAGCGTGTACATGCTGCAATCAAGAACTAGTAGCTGAGCAGGACAATCGGTCCGTAACTACTGCGTTTACACTCCAGTCACAGTCCCATGCTGAAACCTCTGCTCTCATGTTCTCGTGGGGACTGCTACACCTACTGCAAAACTAAAAGTTTCTGTATTACTGACACTTTCATTTGGCAGCTGCGATCTGACAAGAAACGTACAAACTTCCTAATGTATGAAGGAACGTATGCAGATACGTTCTTCCTGATTTTTCAGTTTGAACATTCAACCAGTGTAACCACCAATAGGAAAGCATACGTGTATGTCATCCAGCTTCGGAGCAAATGTGAATTAGGATAGAATTCTACTAAGTATCCTTCATATACCCAGCCTTCTAGAGGGAAATCAACTTCAGGGGGATTTTCTGTAATAAGGTTGGGAGAGCAGCATTTTACAGGAATAACTGCTTAGTACATAGTACATGTTTTGACGAATGTGTTCAACAAGAGCTTTAGGACATGCATAATCCAAGGCAATAGTTTTAAAATACCCACAGTGTTTAAGTATTACATGTAATAGCTCAACTGCTTACAAAAATCCATTCTAAACTAAGGCTAGAAAATATAACACATAAATTACTTTTTACATGACTGTTTCTGGAAGGTTATTAATTAATTTCACATTGTCCTTTCCTTTCCTTTTTTATCCTGTAGCAAAAATTTTATTATTTTAGTATTGTAGTCATTCAACTGCTTTGTGATGGTCATTTTGTCATTCCTTCGTTTAACATTCTGCTTTCTTTTATTCCCCAAAACCATGGAGCAACAAATTGTACCTGTGGCTGATATTAGAGAATCAGTACAACAGTGTGTCTCATGAATCTAATGTTCTAGCTGTACTTCTTAAAAAACACCACTGTAGAGTGATTCTTTATCTATGCTCTAGTACGGTACGCTTACATTGCAGGTAAGATTGTGTTGGTTCTTAATGTTAGATCCGGTCATCATGCCCCACTTCTTCAAGAAGGGCAAACGTATTTTTTTTCTGTTTTAGTTTCTCTAATAGTTTCTCTTCTATATATATTTGCTTAAAAGGATGAGAATTTTTAAATAACTTATTTTAAAGCCTCATGGCTATTCAAGTTATGCAAAGTGTGCTTGCTGTGTAAGTAGAGTAATGACTGGAAGAATTAGAGAACTAAAATGAAAGAAAAAAAAATAAGGATGTCTAGTGACACTGGAGTATAGTTCTAGGCAGTTTCTGTGTACATAGACCTTGTTATGAAATAAAGAAATATACAGATCTTTATTACTGTTAGCTTCCTTTGGATGTCTCCTTTGTGTGATGTGCATGTTCCTTTGACCAAGTAGGTCTCAATGTAATAAAAACCCAAGAAATTGGAGCGTAAGTACAGCTTCTCACTTTTGATAGCTTTGGGTGCTAGATTTGGGTCTATTATATAGATTTCGGTCAGCTCCCCAGTGCGAGTTTGTGCATCAGTATCCTCATATTTCTATAGGCACCCTCGATAGTTCTAGTCATTTGAACAAGCTGAAGCCAATACTTATTTCCCAAACGTTATAAAAAGGATAAATTTTTAGTGTACCATTCATCTTGCCACACTGCTATAAATGCTACTCCCAGGGGAATTTTGAAGGCTGTCCATTTGTGCCTTCTCGCTATGCAGTTGAGGGATACCTTATGCATCCCCAGGAAAAAAATCCAGACCAATTTGTCTGAAGGCAGGAAGGACAAAATACTGAAGTCATAGTATTATTCAAACATAACACAACCTCTGTTTTTCTGTGAAGCTATAAGCTCTCTACAGTTTTGTTAGATGGGGCCATAAGAGGTAACTTTGACTTTTAAAAGAACATGGTTTTCTAAAGGTTGTTCCCTGGAAGAAATGACCTTCTCTTGTCTTTTACTGCTATACTCCAAAGAACTACCTCCAAACTCCTACTAGGGAGCAATGAACTAGTTAAAGAATCACTTAGCTAAAAGGAAGGGTTATGAGGTTGATCAGGAGGAAGGTCAAGTTATTGTTCTGTGTAACAATCTTAGCTATTCATTTTGCGTCTCAGCTATTCATTTCGTGTCTCTTCTTTCCACCTCAGTGGGAATACTCAGCTGCCAAGCATCACCATGCCAGAAACAAGCTGTAGAAACAAGAATTTTATTAAGACATCATTGCAACATAGAGCTTTTTAACTGTCTCACCAATTCTTGCTGATAAGTTATCAAATTAAGGTCCATTAAACTTTAAATTCTTAAACAGAAGAAGGACTTTTGATCTTTCCCTTTTAAAATTCGTATTTCTGTAGTTTTAATACTAGAAGGAACAGATACTTGAGCATTGCTCATGTTTCTGACTCCAGTGAACGTTATCTGTCATAATTCATTCTTGGAAAACCAAACCTCTGGGAAACTAAACAGACACTCATATCCTGATGGTGAATGCAGGAAAAGAGAACAAATGTAAGAGAATCCTTTAAAGTGGCCTCACAGACAGTCGCCCAAATTTTGCTCAAAATTGAATGGGTGGGTGGCTGCTGCAGGTGTCTTAGTTCTACTTGCTTATTTTTACCCTAAGCTATATTAAAATTAGTTTCCAAGTGGTTTATAACCTAGAAAGGTGCAAGCCATTGGAATTTCATAAAGAATATTTTCAGCCACTGTAAGCCAATATAAGAAATTAAGAAACAGAATTTGATTTGGTTTTTTAAGTCTTGGTGTAATAGATACCATTTCTGAAGGTGCTGCAGTCTATCAAACTACTAGGAAATATACCACCAACTCCAGAATATATATATATATATAGATATATATATATATATAGTGTATAAGGTGTAGTGATACAGCACCAGCACTAAGTATGGCGTCTTTTACAGACTTCTGTATTCCCAGATTCAATGTCCTGAATAATATTAGCTAAAGTACACGAAGAAATACATCAGAAGGGGGCAAAGGCAGAAGAAACCTACACCTCATGCAGTATTTGTGCACAGTTTTACTTCCAGTTGTGCCTTCTAGGAAATGCTAGCTGTACTATTCAATTTACAATTCCGACAGAGCTATGTCACTCCTATGGCACGAGTTTAATGAGCACAGGCCTCTGATACTGTACTCCCAAGTGCTCAGACGCTAAGCTTAATTTATTCTTCTGTCTTAATCATATACATTTCCAAAATTCAGCACCAAAGACTGAACAAAGACATGAAAATATATTCTGTTAGAAAGATTTGGTCATATCATTGTAAGTGGCACATCACAGGTCATAGACATATTTAGGTTGGAGTCGCCTAGTCCAGCTTTCTGCCGGAAGCCTGGCTAACTTCAGAGCTGCTCAGACCCTATCCGAAAAGGAAAAAGGGAGGGAAAAGTTTTGTTTCCTACCATGTCCACCAATATTGTAGATACAAATCTCCTACAATAAGAAGATTTTTAAAAACTCTCTAGAAACATAAATTTATCTCGAAATCGGGGGATTTGGTGTATAAATATGTGAAGTGGCAAATAATAATGGCCATTATTTTTTTACATACTTAAGTGGCTTTCCATCCATTGAAGACTATCCTTTATTCAGATTATTAAGGGAACTAAATCCAGCTGTAATAGTTGATAAAGTCAGAGGTCTTTCATAATTTATGATCTGGTACTATAAGAAGTTTTGAACATTTAGGAGTCTAAAATTACTCTTTTGGTGATATAAGTAAGTTATAATTAAGACCACATGTCTGTCTGTGAAAACTCTTATTTCCAAAACGAGGAACATTCCTACATTTCCTAATAGGACTTCATATAACTTAATTATTCCTAATAGGACTTCATATAACTTAATAAGAAATGGCTAAGAAGATACAAGTCTAGAAAACATAGCCTTTTTAATTAATATTTTTCCAAATTTCTGATGAATTAGTGCTGAATTCATTAATATATTCCTTCATATGTGGGCTTCCCGTGATAGAAAATATTCAGTTTATTCAATGAACTCTTCTGGGCCTTTTTTTTATATTTTGTAAGTGACAGTTTTAATCCACTGAAATTTTCCAGACACCATTCCAGAAATAATGACATCAGCTGTTCTTTTAGACAGAAAAGTAAATCAAGCGTATCTAGTGACATAGTTAATGACGGGGGTGAATTTGTTTTGCTAGGACACTAGTTTTAATTTGAATGGAGCAATAATTATTGACCTGCGTGAATAACATGAATATTTTGGTTTCCATCCTAAGAATAATTATTCACTAATATTATTTTCATGTAATATTTATGTTTATTGTATTCATTGTCAAAATAGCTGTAACTTTTTTAAGTAGCAACAATAGCACTTCTTATATATGACCGTCTTAACGTTTTCTGTTGTTCGTAATGAACCATACTTTATTAATAGGGGGGTGAATACAGGTAAAATTCATTGTGGTGTCAAATTAATTGTTATTTTACAGATTAAACTAATCCCTTCCATATTTTCTCTTCAAAGTGCTTGAATGCAGATGTATTAACTGCATTTTCTACATATTTTTACACTTTTTTTTAATCTCCTATGCTTGCATGAGTTTGTAACATACAAATTCAGCTTCATCCATTGATTTTGATTGGCCATAGAAATCATTTGCTTGGTTTGTTTTCATTCCAGCTCAAAACCAGACCATATAAATTTGTCTGTAGGCACTGGATCCTTCATCTAGGAATGCTTGATTCACTTCCCCAGCTGTTCTTACTTTTTCTGCAAACGTTGTTATTCACCCACTGCAGGAGGGACTGTAAAAATTTCCTAGCAGTCACCACTGATTTTCTGCTGTACTATCGCCTACCGACTTCTCAGGTGTGGTTACGTTTCCAATTACAAATTATTCCTGCATCTGCTATAGAGACCTCAGGGAAAGCCCCGTGATTACTTCATATCCAGTCACTCCCTTACTTCTCAGAAATTACACCATCTCTTCTTACGGCCCATTCAGTCTTCAGTGACCTCCTCAGACTATTAGTTTTTCTTAACGTTAATTATTTTCCCCATACTTAGAACTCTGACATTAAAATCTTGTATCAGGCTCTGCCTTTACAGTCAAAATTTTCACCACCATTGGAGACATCCAGGTCCCACAAAAACAACACAGAAGGATAACACATTCATAACAGCAACAGCACAATCCAGCTTCTCTTATTCGCAGGCCAAAGTAAATGTTTTTTCTCAGTCCTCATGCTCTCGAGCATGGACCTTCAAAATTACCCTGATTCGCGATGAAATTAATTCCTCCTCCCTCTGCACTTACCAATTATCGTATCTTCTCCTGTAATTCACAGGTCTTTTTCCATATGAAATCCATGTATCGTTATTCTGTCAGACTCCTGGGGCACTTCTGACTTGCAAGCCCTCTAGCTGTTCCTTCATATTCCTCCTGTATTTCAGCATCCTGACAAACACCTTTTTCTTCCACTGTACCAACAGAGTTCTTTACCTTTGCCCTTCCTTTAACCTCCCCAACTCTGTCTTTCCCAGCACCGTTTGGGCTGTGTCTTCATAAAGCACTAAGCAGGAGACCTTTCTTCATCCTTTGGTGGGAAACGTACTATGTAATGGAGAACTGTGTCTGGAGAGTGGCAGTCAGAGTAGTTTCTCCTCCAAACACGATGATCCCTTTGCAATTACTGATACCTTATAATTGCGCTGGCTCCTTTATTAATCCCATCCCATTTCCTCTCATATTCATCAGAGTTGAACAGCGTTTCTCTTCTCTTTCTTGCCAGTCTCAGTCTTGCAGCCCAAATTTCAAATATTTGCCTTATCCACGCTAGCAGCGGAGGGCACAGAGTAATTCACTGGAAGGTCAGTGTTTCGTTTTATCACAGTATTGTGTTGACTTAAACATGCTGCTGCAGAAACAGTAGTTTCTGTTACTACTGCTAAGATACCCACTCAGTCTGTTAGAGTTTAATACAAAGATGTTTTAAGTGCATTTCAGAATATGGTTTCTGGGTGATAAGAGAAATTCATCCCATAGAATTGGCTACCAAAATGCGTGTAAATTAAAGATAGAAGCGATACAAATTCAGTGACCGTAATTCACAGTGAGCCATGTTTTTTACTGGCATCTGCAAAAGTAGCATATTTGACTTTCTGAATCACAGATGTCTTTTTTCAAAAATCCTCTAAGTGGGAAACTCCAATATTTTAAATAGCTGAACTAGGTACTGAAAAAAAACCCCGGCTGTGTTTAAATGATATTTTAAAACTAGTACAGGCTGTAAATAGACTATTTATAAACAGGATGCTTTGTGTATGTTTAAACTTTTTCAAGTCCTCTAAAGTGGGGGAAGTGCCAGCATGACATTCCTGTTAGTCATTCACAGGTTTTAAAAACTGTTATTGTTACCCAAAATATTTTTAATTCTTAAGATACTCTATATAAAACATTTCTGATTTCTCTGCATTCTCTTAAAGAAAGAAAAAGACAACAAAACCCACCCCGTAAAGTATTCACCTTGATTTTTAGCTCCTTTGCCAAGGAATAGAAGTGCTGTCTTAGTAGTTAACTTTTCTCCTTGAGAGTCCCAGCAGCAGTAACAGAGCGGGACGCGGAGGCACTTTGCAGCCAGGTGCAAGGCTGGGTGTCAGCGCTGTGCTCCGGACACTCTGGCTATTCCCTCTCGGCAATGCCAGTGGTAAGAGCCCCTCCTGCCACCCATGACTTCTGCCCACCCACATTGCTTCTCAAGGCAAATCAGTTATTAAACTGAACAATTGAACTGCTTTTAAGCCTTGGAAATCTTTTACTCAGCTATTTAGTGCCATTTCACTTTGGGATCAGTAGTTTTCTTGATCATTTGATGCCTTACTTTCTCTTTTTACCACTTTGGCTACTATCTTTGTACTTCAGGAAAGCACCAGAACACATTATCGCTTGTCATCATTCAAGACTTGGCATCTGGCTCAGTACTTCTTCAGTGTTTGGTTCAGCGTATCCTTGGCCAACAATATTTATTCAAGTACGGCAACAAACAAAAGGGGTTTTAGCAACATCAAAACCTGTCTGGGTGACAAAAGGTTGGCAAGGGCAAATGGCTATGGGGTTCAATGTCATATGTGTTTGGATCTGCCTCAATATGTGACTACGGCCGCTATGCTTGAAAATACTGTCTTCAAGAAATGCTTGAAAATACTGTCTTCAAAAAATGTAAGATCTTCTCTACTGAAGCAGACGTGAAGTTTAGATCGACACCTCAAGGCTTCTTTTTTTATCCTTAGCCATAGAACGACACTTTTCCCGCATGTTCTGGTAAAAATCGTAGTATCTCCTAAAGAAAGTTTATATGTAAACTTGCAGTTATAGCAGTATTTAAAAATAGAAATTCAGACAGAGCCCAGTATTCTAGATCTTAATCCTGTCTAATCCTTCGGCAGGTTCTTATTTTGGGCACTTTGTTTCACAGTCATTCCAAATAATTTTTTTAATGTAAGTGGATGGTAAACAGAGTGAGGTTTTCTTGGCACATTTGTGAAACATAAAACAGTTGCTTCTGTTGTTGGGCAAGACGGGGGTTAATATGCACCTGACTGTGAGAGGGGCAATATTTTAAAAAATAACTGTCGTTACATTAATGCCTGCCTTCGAGAGGGGCGGATTTTTAGACCGCAGGCATAACTCCCTCTCTGAAAATCAGACGTTTTGTGGTGAACTGCAGTGTTTTGCAATCCTTCACACTGACATCAAGACCTTCTAACATTCAGTCATTATTAACACTAAGTCCTGGCCAAAGTATCTGGCACGTGCGGTTGCCTCCTCCATCCAGGAATTATGCATATTACTCTTGCAAGAAAAAGCTCATGATAAAATGAAGTGTATCTTTAAACGTTGCAACAATTTTAATACCAATAAGTCAGAGGAAATTAATACTAAAGTAAATCCACAAAAATTTTGAATTTCAAGGGCGACACAACCAGTAAGTTGCAACATTTTACCCATTCAGAAATATCAACTCATACTGGTTCCATACTTTTCTCTCAATGAATTAAGACATTGGTTATGTTCTGCTTAAAAATATGTTTATTAAAACATATGGTAAGTTTTAGAGAAACTTACTGTGTAATTATGAAGCATTCATGCAATACTGTTGATGTGGCCCAACAGCGGAAAAACATTCATTCGTTTCTTAGGAAACATTTGCTCTGGACCTCAATTATTATTTCATTGTTTACTTTGAGGTTATTTTAAAGCATTTTAGCTGTGAGGACACTTAGAGGAGACATCCTAGATCTGAAAATCCCAGAAAAAGATGTTGCTAACATTTTGGTTGCAAATACGTGATGCCAGTGTCTCTTGTAAATGAACAAACAGAAAAATAATGAAAATGCTTTTGGGCTTCAAACTAATCTCATTATTAGGACAATGTAGTCTTTGTCAGCCTCAATAAGAATTTCGATAGCACTTACCATATTTTGAAAACCCTCAAGTTTAGGTAATATTATTTCCAGTGCAGCTCATTCCCAACTACTGTGCCAGATGAAGGATTACATTCCAGTGTTAGAATGAACATGCATCTTCTTTTAAATCCAAATGGCTCTTTAAATACCCAATTTGTGTGTCTAATTCCTAGAAGCACTTGAATATCGCAAAGAAGGAAGGTAAAACTGTGCTCTCTGTCTGTAAAGGAGATAAAGTGTTCAGTGTAGGTTGATGGGTTGAAGAGAGTTTTGGTTTTCCCACTATATCCCTTCTACCTCAGGAGGGATCCATACAATGCAGATGCCCTAGTCTTATGCTCATCGATCTGATCCCTGTGTCACCCCAACAGATAGCAAAGTTCTTCCACCTTGTAAATATTTGCAGAATCAGGTCTTATCACAAAATTTCAATACCTTCCCTTTGACTACACAAGCTGGGTAACTAACGAAAAATAGCTCAAGGCAACAACCTACAGCAGAATGTCCATCTGAAGAGATGGGAATCAACCTCTCCAGCCAAAATAGCCCTGCCTCCCAACAGCAGAGCTCTCTTTCTAGTCCTTTTTGTAGAGATTGGGTACAATGAGGGCAGTTTAAGGTGTTTCTCTGGCCATTAGCACTTGCCTTTTCCTGTGGCAGCAAGAGCCCTCCAGCACTCTTTTGACTCTGTTGAACCTTTTCAGTCTTGTTCCATTTACCTGCAACAGAGAAGAAGCCTCAGAAGCCAAAGAGATACAGGAAGATGCACTTCTGGAAGTACTAAAACACCTCCATAAAACTCACTCATCCTTCTGTAGATGTGCAAAACCGCTGAGGATCCCTTACTAGCAAGGAAAGTTTCCTTCTTCACCCGCCACCACCTTCTGTCTTACCAGCACAGCTTATTATTGTGTCTAGGGTATGACTTGCCTACACTAGTGAGAAATCTTGTGAGACTTGGCGGCTGGACAGCTTTTCATGGGCTGCAAGTTAGATGGACACGACTCAGTTTGTACAAAGAATCTGACTGGGTCAGATACAATGACATCCATACAGTCTGTTACTGCTAATGTAGTAACTGCTTTGTCCCTCGCAGCCTCTTATTAATACCGTTGTTTGTATTGTCGGCCTCAGTCACTTGTGATCCATACCGATGAGAAGCACCAGAATGCAGGGCTGCAGGCGACATGCCTTCACCTTTTTCTGAATAGCCTTGATACATATTGAAAAAGGATTGCAGTTTTCCAAAAGTGAATTAAATCCTTTTATTGTTGAAGGAAGAACGTCCAGTGCCATTGTGGATAATAGTTGGGGTTATTGCGTTACGCTTTTATTTCCTCTGAAACAAACACAGATGCACCAAAAGTAGATACTCTGTAGAAATAAAATATGTTCTGTAGAAATAAAAAATGCTTATAACCCACTGAAGTGACTGAATTCAGTATTAGTTTTATTCATCTGAATAGCTGAATTAAATAACCGCTGAACACTGTTAACCTGCCACATTTAGAATGGAAATGCACATATTTTTATTTGCCTCTCTGATATCCTGCTTTCTTTGTAGAAGTTCTTACTTCTTTTTTGCATCAGCTGCACTGCAGCCACACTACTTTTCAAGAAAGCATATCAACAATAACAAGGTCTTATTTAAAATTTTTCATTAATCAATAAGGATCCTAGCAGAAATCCAAGGAATAGGTGGGAAGCTGAAGTTTTAGTTTGCATTTCCATGTTCTAATTGAGCTGATGAACATGGTATGAGCCATGAGATGGGAAAGTCTCCAGAAATGTAGCTTAGACAGAAGTGCAGACAATTACTTTTAGATTTTTGGCAGGCCAGTGAGTAGCCCAAGAAACTTAATTTCCCTTATCTGCTATGTGCTTCCCACGGGAGTCGTGATCCCCAGAGAGCTGGTGCCCAAGTATCGTGCTGAACCGGCATATATCTTGAAGATTGGAAAGGGTTGACACTGTGAAATTGCTGTTCTCTTGCTCTGCTGACCCATATCCTGCACTCGGGCTTTTTTTTTCTGATGTAACGTATACCATTTCTACAGATCTTGTTTGAGTTTTGTTAAAAACAATGAAGTAAACCTGGCATTCTACACAGATGTAGAGTAAGTTTACTTTGGTGCTGTATCGCTAGCTGATGTATTGTTTTATTTTACAGGTGATGGATTGTGCAATGCCTCTGATTGGTGAGCACCAGACTGAAGACAGGCAACATATAACTGATCTAGTCGTAAGCAAAATGAACCAAATGTTGTCCAAAACTCCTATACCATCTCCTCAGAGACCCACTGCCACTCAGCAGCCTCAGGTAGGGAAATTTTGTTTGTAAAATACAGAATCTTATTCTATAGTTTTAAGCTCAAAATTTTCCTCAAAGAATTTGGCTGTAAAACTGTGCAGACATATCCTGAACTACAAGAATTCAATAACTTAGCGACACGTTTTAGAGGTTTTTTCGTATTTAAATGAGATTATCTCCACATACAATCGAGTAGTCCGAGTGTTGGTGTGATTCTACCAGTAAACTGATAATTGTGGATTCAGTGGATTGTATTGTTTCCTTTCAGTTACATCTGTATAAAATATCATGGAAATAATAAGCAGCACTTGCCCTGAGGATGTCAGAAAGAATACTAAGACAATAGTTCTTGTTGTTCTTGTGAGAAATGAATTATATGATAATCTTTTTTTATGTGCCGCAATTCACGAAAATACCTTTCAAATCTAGGAAACTCCTGAAATATGTTTAGCATACTAGAAAACTTGTGTCAAAGATTGCAAATGGATGTGTTTCACTTATTTTATCTTGCATGGCCTGATAGTTAAAGTGTGGGGATGCAGAATGCTGCCCCTGGCCTTGTTTCCTTTCAGACTTTGGAAATCATCTTGTGCTTCCATTTCCATGCTTACAAAATGTGAAGTTTATTTTATTGACCCTTTAAATAACTTCTGAGAGTGTGGTATTTTCGTAAAAGTTTCTAAGAACATAAAAGTTTTGTCTCTGAATTGGAGAGGTGTAGATTTGATGGGTGGACTATTAGATGGATAAAGAATTGGCCAGATGGCCGCGTCCAGAGTTAGAGTCAATGGCTCAATGTCCAAATGGAAACCAGTAACAAGTGGTGTCTCTAAAGGTGACTGAGACCAGTGCTGTTTAATATCTTCACTGACAACACACGTAGTGGCAGCGAGTGCATCCTCAGCAAGTTTGCGGGTAACACCGAGCTGAGCAGTGTCGTCAGTAAGCTAGAGGGAGGGGATGCTATCCAGAGGGACCTGGATGGCAGGGTCCTGCACTTGGGTCACAGCAGTCCCCAGTACCAGCACAGACTGGGTGATGAATTGATGGAGAGCAGCCCTGCAGAGAGGACTTGGGGATACCGGTGGATGAAAAATTAGATATGAGCCAGCAATGCGCGCACACAGCCCAGAAAGCCAACAGTGTCCTGGGCTGCATCAAAAGAATCATGGCCAGCAGGTACAAGAGACGAGAGAGGTGATTCTGCCCCTCTGCTCCGCTCTCATGAGACCCCACCTGGAGTGCTGCATCCATTTCTGGGGTGCCCAGTTCAAGACAGACATGAACCTGTTAGAGCAGGTCGAGAGGAGGGCCATGGAAATGATCAAAGGTTTGGAACCCTTTCTTATGAAGAAAGGCTGAGAGAGTTGGGGTTGTTCTCAGTAGAGAAGGCTCCAGGGAGACCTTATAGCAGCCTTTCAATACTTAAAGGGGGCTTATAAGAAAGATGGAGAAAGACTTTTTACCAAGGCCTGTAGTGATAGGACAAGGGGTAATGCTTTTAGACTGAAAGAGGGTAGATTTAGATTAGATATTAGGAAGAAAATCCTTATGATGAGGGTAGTAAGACACTGGAACAGATTGTCCAGAGAAGTTGTGGATTCACCATCACTGGAAGTGTTCAGGGACAGGCTGGATAGGGCTTTGAGCAACCTGTCTCGTGGAAGGTGTCCCTGCCCGTGGCAGGAGGGGTCGGACTAGTTGACCCTTAAAAGGCCTGTTCTAACCCAAAACATTCTACAATTCTACGATTCTTTGAAAAGTGCTACATAAATGCTAAATAGCATCTTTTATGTCTTCATAGCTAGGCAGCAGGTCTGATCAAGAGCAACATTATCAGCTACAACTTTCATGTACTTCTGTTAATATACTGAAGGAACAGACCATGACAGTACACTCTGACATAAACCGTTAGGGACTGTACTGCTGCTCTGTACCAGCCCAGCTCCATGGTAATCAGTTAAGCAACAGAATAAGCCAAACTGTAATACAGGAATTACCAAGCCTAAATCAAGAATCTATTTTTACTCTCAGTAGGCTCCACACCAGGTAAACAATTTGAAAACAATTTTGTGGCATACCTCAGACAGACTAGTTCTTGAGGCAGAATGACTAATTTGTTCTTCAAATATATCATCATGCTTTAAGCTATAAAAATACACCATCCCACATAAAATAGTGGTGTGGCTTCTATTTATATTACGGCTACTTGAAACTAAGCACAAAATTGTTTCAACCACGGAACCACATACAATGGAGAAGTTTCCATCCAACATGACTCAACTCCATTGTAAAGGACACTGAAAAAGAAAGACAAGGAGGGGAAAAAAAGAAATCACCTTACACCTTATGTTTCTTTTAGGACTGGTAAAATAACCATATATTAAAATGAAGCAGAGGGTCAAATTTAGAGTTGCCCAGAGCTTGCAAGTCAACGTAAATACAATTCTAAAACAGTGATAGACATTACTGCAACATTAACAAATTCACAGTCATTTACAGCATTTCATATTTCATATTTTGGGGAAAAAATGTAAGGTCTTGGGCAGGCGTGCTTCCCTGGATTTTAAAGAAGGGAGGAGGAATGTTACTGGTTGCTAGTGTCATCCAAAGAAACTGGCTATCTGTTGTATGTAAATAAAGTTTTTACTCATTTCCAAAGAAAAACTGCCTACGTAAGTCCAGAATGAAAACAGGACACGAGGAACATTTTAAGAGAGTTCCTAAATTCCTCAGTCATTGCTGTTGCTCATCATTTCCATGAAAAGGTTTTTTTCCTCTTACACAAAAAAAGCTTTGGATGAATCCAGGAATAGCGTTTGCTGGCTAGCTGCTGAACTTCTATTAGATTTCTACTTAGTTTACGTTACTGAATAATTCAGCCTTTGCTGATGGCAACAGGATGTTATTCAGCATCAGTCTTCTTTTCCTTATCTTATCCTTAAATCATGCATTGCAGTTGACAAAAACCGGAGACATCTCTTCAGAATATTTGTTAGTTTTCCTTTCAGTTAATCAGACTCTGCTTCCTTAAATTTTGCCTTATCATATTATCCACCAGTTTAGGACAGACAAAAGGGATGTGAATTTCTACAGAAGATACTATTTGCGAATACCCGTTAATCTTCCCAGCTTTAAGGGAAAATCGTGAAACAGATCTATAGTATTTAAAACAGATTATCTCCTCATGTGTAGTCAGTTTTTAACTAGATTGTTTTCCTAAGAATAAAACCAGTCTGTTAAAAACAAAATGCCCCTTTCATCTTTGAACAGTCTTCTCCTTTTCTAATCTGAGAAATTATTTCCTAATCTTGGGAAATACAATCCATTTATTTGCGGGGCAGGGGGATACTGTGTATTTCTGCAGGTCACATAGAGTGCAAAGCCGGTAATTTATCCCAAATCAACTATGTGCATGTGTATGTGTGGTCTTAGAAACCAAAGTGATATAAATATCAAAGAGCAATTTGTGTGTTTTGCTACTTCTGCTTTTAAATGAACAGTTTACTGTCAATAGTACAGCTATAGAGGTGCCATGTTTTGAATTCCCTTATTATTTGCGTGAGGTTTTAAAAATTATTTATAATCCACCCACTACTGTGGCTTTGGGTGCATTGTACATAAAAGAATGCTTAAATTTATAAATGCCCGCTGTGGTCAGTACTGTTCCAATTAACTATCCATCAGAAAACAAATCAATGATTAGGAAAATAAGTCTTTGTTTAGAGCTACGCAGCCAAATCTTGATGGAAGTGATTGGCCTTGCAATATGCTCTGAAGGCCAACAAAGTGCTCTCTGTCGGAGTGCCAGAAGGAGCAAATTCCAAAGGCAGGGACCTCAAACAACTGTCTTGCTTGTGTTGAAACCTCCGAGGCACAGACCCTGTGATACTTAAACACATTAAATCTATAATCTGAGATATCAGGGAATCAGAGAATTGCAGAATCGTTACGGTTGGAACATAGAATGGTTCGGGTTGGAAGGGACCTTAAAGATCATCTAGTTCCAACCCCCCTGCCATGGGCAGGGACACCTTTCAGATATAGTGAGAATTGTTAAATATATTTTTTGTATATTAGTTATTTATTTATTTATGTACCTATAAACACTAGCACAGGCTGTATAGCAAGTTCTAATGGTACACGGAACGTCAGAGAATTTGTGAAGGAGAAGAGCTCCAGTTTGTGTGTTACACCTCACGCCACCTGACTCTGGCTGCAGCCACCGAACGGTGTCTCACGCTTTTCTCTTGCGGTCCCAGGCTGCAGTTCACTGCATACCCGTGACAGCGTGAGCAAGCCATATGGGGACAGAAAGTATCCTTGATTACAGGATTCAAAGCTTGCCGGTTTTGCTCTTATCAGCTACTTTACAAGTCTTCCCGCTACAAAGAAAAGCAAGAGTCCCTGGACTCAGAGAAGTTCTGTCTGATATACCTACATATGGTCAAAAAACTCTTTCCAAAAATGAAGTTGTTTCTGTTTAATTTAAAAACATGACAGTTTGTTTTAGTCACAACCATGATGAAAATACATAATAGAACTTTGTTTAGGAATATGATTTTAATAGAAGTTTTCTATGAGACCAACCTGCTCCACTTGCAGGCAATAAAATGATGGAAGTCCAGATTTCCACCTTTTGTAACTTCCTTGAATGCTTTTGACAGATCTTTTGAGAAGCCCTTTTCAAATCTCTCCTAAAGCCCAAACCAGTAGGTTAACCTGCCTGGTGAAGTGTTCTAGCTGGTGGAATCACTTCTCTCTGTCTCCATCTGTTGCTAGGAAGGATCCACTGCTGAAACTTCGGCTGTCTGGATTTGCAAAACTGCAGGTGGTTGCTCAGTACAGACTATTTTATGCTTGTTTCTGTAGCAGCATTTGTATAGAAAACAATAGTAATAAAACATCTATTCAAAGCTGCATATGAAGTCATGATATGAATTTTGATGAACTAAAATCAGTGTAGAATATTACATTGTGCATGAGTATTACCATAAAATGCAAGTTGTTATGGTCACATTAGCAGTTGGAAGCTGAGGAAAATCATATTAGGAAAATGGTATTTCAGTCCAGTCCTGTTAAGACCATGTTGCGTCATCTGCAAAAGAACTTATTATCCTTAATGGAAGGAAGAAATTTGTGCACGAGAGACACAACGTCCATAACGACATAACATCAGAAGGAGCACAGCATTCCCAGCTGTGTCCTGGTTCAGTTCGATTTCAAAGAAATGAGTAGCACACCAGCAATAAATCAATAAATGATGCAGAAGTAAAAAAGACAGCACTTTTATTATTTTGAGACTAGAATAGCAGACCCTGAAGTGTTTCATTTCTTAACAGAGTTTTCTAAAATGATTCAATACCTTCTTCACTCTTCACCCACGGGGAAGCTCAGTACAATTACATTAAGTTCAGTAGAGACCGGGTCAAGGAGCCCTTACTCAGTTACCTTCAGCTATTTAGAGATCTGCTTCCATTTATTTCCATTTTTTCCTGTTTTTCTCTCTATCTATCTTATTCATTCTTCATTCCCTGACCCCTTATATGACTTGACTAGAGCCAAGCAGTTTTCTCCAGTTTTATTTTTCTATGTTCAGAGAGAAAAGTGAACCAAATGTGAACAGCGTAAATAACAAAAAGTATTCTCTCTTGAGAGAAAAGCAAACCATTATCAAATTACCTATTCTTGGCTTTCCATAAGAGCAGTCACAGTTCTATTACATTCCATCAGTTAGATTTACTTCTTTTTTTACAGCAAACTACTTATGATGAGCGGCAGTTTGTTTCAAATAACTGAAGCTTTTGTGATGGCCAGGCAATGCAGTTACTTGATTTGATCTTAACTGAAGGGGAATGCACTTAACTGGGGAGGATCCCATCATGTCGTTATATGGGAATCTAGAATTCAGTATTAGGCTGCTTATTAAGAAAAGTGAACTTCTCTGCGCTAAATTTGAGGTGTGGACCCGGACCTTATCTCTAAATGGCATTCTGCTTTGCATAGTCTCATAGAAGTTCAGCTGAAGTATAACCCTTGATCGGGGGAAGAGGAACAGGGCCATGAGTTGCAGGTTTGCTACAGCTGTGTATCGTCCTTGAGACCCCTAATGATAAATTAACCAATTAACATCACCACCAAGAATTTTCTTTCTGTCACAGTCCCTTGGCGCTTACTTGCAGGAACATATTTTTATTCCTTATGTCTGGAAGGAAAGCCTGCCTAACAAATAAACAAATTAAAAGACCACACTAAATCATTTGGCATGAATGAGGGTAAATACAGAGTTTCAGTGTTAGCATCTGAGAATTCTGCTGAACTGGTGCAAAGCAAATCACTCCCCGGTGTAATTAGGTCTTTACTAACAGACAGGAGGAGTAATTTAAGAACAGCTTGCCTTACGAAGGTTGCTGAAGGATCTAATGACCCCTAAAACCACATGTGCTGTATTTCTTTCTCTTAGGAAGACATTTAAATAGGGGATAAATGACATCTATGGCATCATATGACCATAAAGCTGATGTACCCAGTTGTGTGGAGTAACACCTGATGGAAGCCCAGATCCTAAATAAGCTCAAGAGATGAGCCTTTCTCTCTGCTCAGGGCGAAGGAGCACAGAGACCCTGGAGAATGTCTGGAGAGGGTTTTACAATATGTATCTCTTTAATTGTTTGTCTTTCCAAACTCTGGCATCAGGTTACTCTGTATAAACAGAGCAATATAGCTTGTCAATAAAGACGTAGTATATCTGTGTAGATAGTAATTGAGCCTCTTCTGTAGTCTGCATTAACGATCAATAAGGTTTTTTCCGTTCAGTGTTTACCTCAAAGTTTTGTATGCGCTTTGACAGCCATCAATGACTCCAAACAACATCTAAGTCGTCACCCTTTGCCACTTGCACTGTCCTTCTGCCCACAAGTTATTTTAAATCGTAGTCCCTGGTAAGCAAATGACTTATCATATTAAAGTGTTTATTGAGTTATTGTGCTGACTTAAAGGAAAATTAGTCAGGGCGCAGCAAGATGCTTTCCTAAAAACATTGGCAGAGAATCTGAACCATTGTTATCAAAACTCGTAAGGAACAATGAAAAATATTGCTGGGGCATATATATGTTACAGAAGAGGAAACACAGGGCCTTTCAAAGGTTATGTAAGTCAAAAGCCAGTCTGAAAGCTGTCATGTTAAAACGCTTTTTGCAAGTCATTTTGGCAATGCTGGGCGTATTGCCCTCTTTTGCCGCAGCGAGTGGTGGTTCTCTGAATCGCGGCGACATCTTGTGGCTGCTTCTCTTGGGGAGAACTGGTTTGGGGGAGTTCGGTGTCATTTAGTACCGTAATGTGTTAAAACGTTATTAGAGAAGCTGCGTCACATTCAACAAGAAATTGGGTATACATTTTACAAATACGAAATGTTCTTTATTCGAAAATTTCTCATAATGCTAGTATAAGGTATTTATTTCATTTATTTTCATTATTGTAATATGGAATATATTTTAATGTGCTGCCTTAATGGGTACGTATATATAAGTGTATATATATACACAGGCAATGTTTAGCTGTGAATATTTGGAAGAGGATATGCTTATTGTAGTCGAAGGGGGTTTTAACCTTTTAGTTATTTTATGTTTGTGAAAATATAAGCAAAACAGCTGTTACCCTTTTAGATCCTAATATAAAAGTATAGAATTAAGAAAAGCAGAAGAAAATAAGCATATGTGGACCCTGAGCTCACCACATCCTGGTATAAGGCCACAGTTGAGGCAGCAAAATTTACAACAGCCAAGTTTATTTATCACAAGTATAAAATGCTAGCATATATTTTTTTCTACACCAAGGATGTTTTGTCCATCTTTGAATAAGAAACCTATTCAGGGCAGAGATTGTGTTCTTCATATACGTGACCGAGATCACAACAGAGGCAGAGACGCAGACTTTAACTGCTGGGTGAAGGATGTCCATGTATTTATAGTCACTGTTTCATTACGCAAAGCTTGATTTATTTTAAGCATTTGAATTTGACATTCAGGTATTGTAACAGATTTTTAAAAACTTCATGCAGGAAAATAAATCTTAAGATTTTTAATGTCGACAGTAATTAAAAAACAGTGGGACACAACAGAAAAATGTTGAGCAGAGATTTTAATAACAAATAAGATAACCTGTTTTAAAATACTTACTGAGGTCCTGTACCAGTAGATGGAGTAATTACTAAGGGAGGTACGTATGCATTGCTCAATTCTGTTGCTTATTTAGTCTTACTCCTGAACAGAAGTAACAGGTAAATAGCTTGCAGGATAGTCACTAGTGATAAATGTCTACAGAAATGCTTTTAGGGGTTAGCTGTGAATGTACCCATTAAATGAGGATGATTAAATCAAAACACTAATAAGTGTTTATCTTTCTTAGCTGCTTTTGAAATGATGTGCCAACAACTACGCAAATGTGCCTTTACAGTGCGCTTTTTAAGGGATCTGAGGGCATTTAGACTGTAAGAGAGAATTTACTAAAGGGCATATATTAAAGGTTTAGGATTATTTGATCAAAATTTCTACCAACAGCAACAGAAATTTGTCCAAATGAAATAAAAGCTTTCAGGATGTGGCCTGATTTTTTTTTTTTAATTTATTTCTGAATATTCTATATTGAATGTGCATCGCCAGCCATGTACCTGGAAAAATACATGATCCCTGCAGACAAGCCGAGCAAAGCTTGGTAAGAAAAAGAGTTGCTCCCAAAAATAGTTAGAAGAGCCCAAAGGAAAAAGCCCCACGGGCACCCTGACTGAGCTGAGCTTCAGGACCAGAATGACTAGGGGATGACTTCAGCTGGCCGTAGGATGGAGTGCTTCAGCCTTAGTGCTAATAATTTTATAATAAAGAAGGCAACAAAATGCTAGCTAAAACTGAAAAATGTGACAAGTATTACTAGTTACTAGATACTTTTCCCTGTTTATTTTAAACATGACAACGATACTGTTCTCTTTTGGTCTTCAATCACACAACAAAATTATGCTTTTGTTAACTTTTTTGTTATCTTCTGCCGGATGATCTTCTGGTCATGTCACAGTCTGCCAATTGTATTGGCAGAAGCAGACACTAAGAATTCTGAAACTCCAAGGTGACGACCCTCAAGCATAATGAAAACATTCAGGTTTTAAGTAATCATGAGCCCACCGTTACAGAGTAGCCTGTATGTTCTTAGTAGATTTCTGCGAGAAATAGCTTTGCTGTCCCAGAGGCATTTTTAGGGAGACTTCAAAAATGTCCTCATTCCAGTAGTGGGCAAAACACAGTCTTTTCAAAATTAAAACAAGGAAAACCGTCATCCCATCATTATAGAACAGGCAATAGCTGCCACATACACAAATAGAAATGGAACATCTAAGTTAGATCTCTGTTTTGTCTTAGTGCTATAATTGCTATCATATAACATCCTTTTGATTTTTTATTTTATCTTATTTTTCATCTATTTTTACTCTCTGATTTTGTTTATTTAAGCCAAACCTAATAGAAATATCTTTTTTTTGGAGGCTTTTCCTCGGTCTCCTTTCTTTTCCCCACTGTGGTGGGTGTTTCCTTTCTACTTTTTTTGTTATCATTCTCTGTCTCCACTTGACTTTTTTATTTGATTTCTCTGACCTTTAAATCATAACCTGTTAAGCGAAGCTATTTGGCTTTACTCCATGTTTAACTTGCAAGGATTCTGTCCCTCTCCCCAGCAGTCATTGCCACGGTTTATTTTGAATAAGGACCATGTGCTAAATATGCATTAGAATTTTTAAACAAGGATAAGCACCAAGAGAAATTACAGAAAAATCCAAAACAGAGCAGCCCATTTTCAAATACTCTTGATTTGTCTGTGGAAAAATGAAGCGACCTCCCTCCTCCACCACGACTTCAGTGGTGGATCAGTGCTCCATCTGGCCAGCTGCCAGCAGAGCAAGCTTGTCTTCAGCTGCTTGTATATCATTCTTCAGAATCTCAACTCCTAGGAGAGACTCAGGAAGCTCGTCAGAGTTCAGACCAGCCACCAACACCTCCTCTGTGGCTCTGTACTTGTGCTGCACCAGGAGACGCCAGAAGAGAAGCATGTGCAGCCATTGCCAGAGAGGTCTTGTGCTCTGGTCATACACTAGAGTTCTGAACTTTGCCTTTGTTTGGGGGGAGCTCAAGTATTTCACTCAGTGCACTACCTCTTTTCCATGCCTCCTCCCACTCTGCTGTTGTAACACTGGTACAATACTGTCAAGATAAAATGTGGGCTGTAAGACAGGACTTGAGTTACGTGCAACATCTTTTTTCCAGACTCTCGTTTAAAGCATAAACTTCAATTCTGAATGGATCCAGTAATGACGGATCTTTTTGACTCAAGATGAAGTTCTGAAGATCTTAGTCTCTTCCTGGTCATGCAAGGATCACTTGCCTTCCCATATTTAAAAAAAAAAAAAAAAAATCTGCTTTTTTTGTTAAGACTGGAGGAGCAGATACAGCGTAGCATGAGCCAGGGTCAAAGCCCCTGAGTTCAAGGGTCAAAACCTTCCTTACGTCTTCAAACAGCAGCATGGGATTTTGACACTATCAAGCCCCAGGGGATACCTTGTCCTCCGTGTACACAGAGGGATCTATGTACACTGAGAAAGGCGTGAGGAAGTCTTCTAGAGATGTTGTAGGACTTTCATCTGCCTGTCCATCTGTCTTTCAGCTCTTTCTCTGCTACAAACACGCACGCATACACATTTTAGTCTCAGCTGCTTTAACACACAGGGGGAGCTCTCTCCTATCACATAGTCCACATTCCTTCATGTCTATGGGGAGCAATTTTTTCACTGGAAAGAACTGCCTGAAAGCTGCTGTGCAACTGCATGCTTTTAGTGTTCCCTCCTCAATACCGCAAATTGAAATCTGGCTTCTTTACGCAAGAGCTGCAATAAAATAAGACTACATCCTTGTCCGTTAGAATTAGTGATTGGCTACAGAAGGGGACCATCTAGCCTCGACAAGCAACGCTACTTAAGAAATTCATTTTCCCCAGTAAGTTGACATCCTACTTTTTCTCTAGAAACCTCATCTTTTTGGGGGCAGGATTTTTTTTTTTCAGCAGAATAGTAGAAAATCGGGCTGGAATGGACAATGGGAAGTCACCTGTTTCAGTATCTCAGGGAAACTACTTGAGTGTACCTTTTAACAGCAGAGAGTCCATACCAGGGTACTCATTTTTAAGACTGCCTGTAAAATTATCCAAGAAGGAAACTAGTCTCTAGGAAGTAATTAGTTATCTAGCAATGGAAAACACTTAGTCTAGAAAATCTAAGTTAGAATCCTTTTTGATGTTTAAAAGAAAACAAAAGGCTTTGCCAGTGCATTTTGTAAATACTATTCCAATTAAAAACTACACTGTATAGCTTGCTTTCTGCTCTCCACAGTCATTTACCTTCCCATTCAGAGGAAGATCTTAACGGGTTTTGCACAGGTAGTTTGGAGAGTTGGTTGAGCAATAACAAAAGCTGCTCTAAATTTTTGAATTCTTTGTCACAACTGTAACTTGAAGAAACTCTAGGCTGGCATCAGTTTTTCTGAGAGTCTCTTTTCCATACAGATTTCCTCAGTGGAGAAGGGCAAGACTGAACACTGCTACGCCAAAAAACCTGTAAAAAGCAGGAGCCAGCTCTCCTCTAGCCGCCCGCTTTGCACTAGGCAAAGTGAAGGTGGCTTCTTTTCAAGGTGTGCCTTACTACATCTCTCCGTTACAACTGGGCCTAGGTCTGTTTCACTGCCTTTCTCAGTCCACAGGGAATTTATAAGACAATAAATAGCAAAACCTTTGTAGTTCTGTTCAGCGCCACTGGCAACACAGTGAAGCAGATACATCACCTGTGCCAGAGTCACCCGAAATAGGGTAAGGTCTGAACCAGCAATGGGTCAGGATCCCTGCCTTACTCACTACACATTAAATGAATAAAGCAGTGAGCAACATGGAGCTAAGGAGTTTCCTATTTTCAGATTCTCCGTATCAGAAAGCCACTTCAAGATCTCACTGCTTTGCTGAATTATACAAGATGTGCTTATTTCCAGCCCAGTTTTAATCAGTTTATACACATTTCTTCTTGGTCGCATTGTCCTTTTGTCTAGCTTGTTTTCTGCCTAGTTCTTTACCAGTCCAATATATTTATAAAAAGCAACTGTACTGCATTCAAGCCTTCATTTTGCTCAAGTAAGCAAGACATGTTCTTCCAAATGCTGTAGGTATAGACTCTTCCATCTCCCTGGTCAGTTTAATAGCGCTTTTCTGTGCCAGATCAGCTTACAGTAATCTTTCTTGAGCAGGGGTGATGTAAACGATACACAGCATCATGCCTAACACCTGCTGGGAATACTTCGCTGAATGTGGGATAAGATTTTGGGTTTTTCACTGCACAAATCTTTCCCATTAGATTTCAGTCAGCGAGCTCTGCATTTTTGACAGATGCATGTTATTAGTCCATAAATAAATTATTTTGGACATTGCGTTTAAGTTTCTTTTTTCTTTCTGTTCTTCTTCTTTTTTTAACTCCGCTCATCCACTTAATTCTTTATTTAGGATATTTTGTAGTCTTCCAAATCTGTATCATCTACAGGTTGTAGTAGCACACACCTAGTTTTTTGTGCCAACTGAATTAATGAAAATGCTACTTGAGTTCCACATCCCAGTTATATCCTTCCCATTAGTTTTTCCTCAATAACTGCCTATCTCCACAATAGCCACTTCCTTACCCACTATGTAATTCCTGTAGTATTGGTGCTTAACCTTCTCCAGTCTAACATGTACGTTTCCAATTGTTAGAGATATCTGGTACGGAATTCTGTATTTCATGAGTCAGCTGGTTTTGATTTTCGAGGTGAAGAACATCTGATCTGACCAATGTGAGCCCAGGAAGACCTTTAATTTTTACCTCCATCTCATTTTTAGCTTTTATCCCACCTGCCATCTTGCCTTTGCTCCTGTATTTATCATAATTTAGGACACCTCAAACATTCATTTACTATTGACATCCTGCTTAAATTATCTAAATTACCACTCTGCTTAGCAATCGCATTTTTTCTTAGTTCTCCTGTTACTTAATTGTTTTACAATATATTCTTGTTTCCTTTATGAGATATAACTCAGCTCGTGTTTTGGCAATTCTAATTGATCCCTCTACTTCTTGACCTGAAAAACGTGGCTTTCCCTTCAAATGCTGAAATACCTATGAAAAGCTTCTATCGTTGCATTACAAAGAAAACCAAACGAAACCCAAAAACAACTATACGTGCTCCAACTATAGTTCACAAAATCTTTAAACTCAGCCAAATCAAAATCAATTTTTGCTGGGACTCAGTTTAGCATCTCTTTTGCCCAAGGGCTATTTCCCTGCCAAGTTGCTGCTTTTGCTCCCACCCATTTCAACATTCTTCAGACTATTCAAAATTCAAGTATATATGAATCCAGTCTGCATTTATAGAAATGAACAAGGTAGAAAAAGAATTAATACCACTGATCAAATTCTAATACAACATGATTTGAAGAACAAACAGTTCTTTTGTCCAGTTCAACCCCTAAAATTCTAAGGAGACTGTTTCAGGTAAGTGTGGAAAGGAAGGAAGTGCTACAGAGACATCTAGAGACATCTGTCTTCTAGACAAGCAGTGGGGTTTCTGCTCTGGCTGTAATTAACTTAGCCAATATTCTTAAAGACCATTAAGCAACCAAAGCATCAATTGTTGTACCCGGAGTTGAGAAATCACTATAGTATACTTGCAGCATTCATGTGGCTTAGAGGTTTCCACAAGTAGAGTTGTGTTTTTTTAGAATAGTTATATAAACAGTAAATCCCCTTTGAATGGGAGAGATTTGATAAGCAGTTCTATGTAATGTTACTGTCAACATCAGCAATCCCTTCTCTTTGGGGAATTTGGATGCGATATGAAAGTTGTGTTCCATAAAATGAAAACCAAAAGGGCTCCTTACGGCAGCTGTTACCACACCTCACTTAAGTAATCCCGAACCATACTAAACAGTGTAGTTTTTAGCTTCTCTACTACTAATTTTGCTCTTTAACCGTGACGTGAGCATCCAAATAAGAATCTGTTCAGGGTCATTTTCCATGATATATTCTGCATTCTAATCCTTGATTCCTGCAATGTTTGAGCGAAGCAGTAGGCAAGTTTGTAGATCAGAACTGCAGCACAGGAAAACATGTTTGTACTAAAAGAAAGTGGTAGGAGGCTGAGCTTCTAGGCTGGGCAACAAAGGGAAAAAGAAAAAAAAAAAGCCAAGAGGGGTGAGTACATCTGCAGGACAGGTCTAGTCCAGCATCGCTGTTCAGAGAGATTGTGTTGCCCATAAGGAGTTAGCAGCTCTTACAATTACATTGGCACACCACCCCGGAGAGGTGAGAAGTAACAGTCTGGAGTTAATTTGCCAACAACTGGTGTTTTAGAAGAAGCCTGGATTTTATTAAAGGCCTTGGCTCAGGACAGCAAACAAGACTGGTTCAAAGCCTGTCTTTAATATCAAGTATCAAGGTTTCTGACTGTCTGAAAGAAAGACTCTTGAAAAGGACTGGATTACTACAGACCATTGAAAAACCATGAGTAAGATTTCTCAATTAGGAATGTAACGCTAATTAGTCTTTTTGGGTCAGCCTGGGTGGGTTGGCTAATTAGCAAATGTAATAAACCCATGTGATTGGCCTGGAGTGTGGGTGAGGTTCCTGGAAGCACCAGGTGATATCTGGTGAAAAAAAAGGATGTGTGGGTGGTAAAATCAGGACAGCTGCAGTCAGTGACTAGAGAGGGGGGGAATACACCTTCAACGGAAAGCGCACAAAGGCTCTAAACTTTCAGAACAGTTGAGGTAAGGATTAGCAAGGTTCCATAAGGTTTATTGAAAGCTTAATTTAGGATAAAATAATTTCTTTGTAAGATGGAGAGATATGCAGATTGCATAAGTACTGATGTTGTCATGTCAGATCAGTGAGGTGGTGTGTGCGATAAAGCCCAAGACCATTTCAGTGCAAGAACAAATGGCAGATTTGCTTCAGCCTCAAGGCACGGGGGAGACAGAGGCCCTGCAGTTGTTGTTTTAACATTAAAGTAGATGTGAATTTAAACTGCCAGCCTGTGTTTTCAGTTTCTAGATAAAAGATGAGTTTTACCTACTTTTTGTAATCTTTTGCTTTTGCTTTAGTAGAAAGATAGCAGCACTCGTATCCTCCCTAGCCGTCCTCCGCCACTGCAGAGAACGATACCGACTGGTTTATGGCCCTTTGTAAGGCTAGGAACTCTGTCACATGGTAATCGCAGTAATGTTCCGTATAAAACATTATGCGTGCTTTCTAACAAAAGTCACGTGATCTGTTTGGTCCTCCAGAAAGATTCTTGAAGGTCTTTAAGCCCTGTGAGTAAGGTACTTGTACTTTCCCTTTAAGGGCACACTGCATGTGTCAGGCTACAGCAGCAACGCAGACACAGGCTGCTCTGTAATACAGAGCCCCAGATGCCCTGAGGGCGTACAGGGGAAGGTGCCAGGTGCATCAGAACAATGGTCCTGGAATATGAAAGGAGTGAGCTCCTCCAGGGCAGCTTTTCCAGGCTGGGCTAATTTCCCCAGTATCCAAGGACTTACTGATGTAAATGCATATTGTTTCAGTGAGCTCCAAGCATTATACAGAGTGGATACCACAAATACTTAACGTTACTGAAACATGCATAGGATAGAACGTCAACTTTTACATGTGGTTCAGAAAATTAGAGGAAGGAGAGAAACAAAACAGAGAGGACTTAAACCCACACTAAAGCACTCCAAAATTTTCTGGTGGTTGTGTCTTTCCTTATGAAATTCTCCTCTTTTCTACATATCCTCATCCTTAGAGTGATGCTTACCGAGAACTATGTAACTGGGTCAGTTAATATAAGGATCAGATTTCGCCTCATTCATTGTGTACATACCATTTTTGCTCCTCAAGTGGCCTTCTGAAGGTTGGTACTCTGAATAGTTAAGAGTTTTGGACCTGTCCTGTTATTTATGTAGCTAAAGCAGGCAAAGCAATTTGCAACAGCTGCGTACGATACAGTGTTGTTGTCTTGTAACATTTAAAACGTGTAACCTCTAGATTGCTGTGCAGGATTTCACACCACTAAGAGTAAGATTTATTTCTATAGTTCGAAGATCGAATACAAATCTATCAGAAAAAACCAGTAAGCTTTGCAAGAAACATGTTTAATTAATTCTACATTGACTATTTAATACATTCTAGGGTTTTTCCCTCTTGACAGATGGCAATTTAATTTCTGGATCTTAAAAAAAAAAATCCAAGCTATTACGTCCAATGATTTAACATATTTCACTTTTCAAAATATTAGAGATGGGCCTAAGACAAAGTTTGGATTCAAATACTAATGTTCCCAGAGGGTGTTCTGCTCCAACGTTTTGGTTCAGGCCCATCTTTTCCTCTCGACAAGTATACATTTGAAAAGGATGCTGCCAAATAAATCTCCTGTTTTGAAAAGTTAAGTATTACATGTGTTTCTAATAACACGTCAGATGGAGTAGCATGAAGTAATTTCAATTATTTTTATTATTTGTCTGTGGTTTTTGCTTCCTTTCATTTTGCTTAGCAAAACAGCTAACCTAGAGTAGTCCGTCTGCCTTCGCATTTACAGTCAGCAAGTCAAAGTGAAACTATCACGAGCAAAAAATCCTTCCAGATACAAGTGAATGTAATTAAAAAGAAATTATTTCTTAAATTACACAAAGGTTTCTGTTGAAGTCCACTTTCTATTCAGTCTATCCTAAAAAAGAGAGCAGAAGCAATGAGATACAGAAAAGTCGTTGAAGGTGCTAGGAACTGAAGGAGAAAGACCATGCCCAAACGAAGGTAAGATTTGAGAAGGCACTCCCTGTATCGTGATCACATGCTGCAAAGGGAAGACAATTTTTTTTTTTTAAGAACTCAGCTTTGGATTAGCCCAGGGTTCATATATCATGTCAGACAGCAACTAAACTACAAAATGTTATCTGGAATAAATTAAAAGTATATGTTCAGCCCCAACCAATAGAGAGATTTCTAATGAAAATAAAGACAAATTAGTGGGAAATTGGAACTAAGCTACTCTAATTTTTTTTTCTCTTCTGTTTTCAAATGTGTTTTCCAGAGTGGATCACTAAAGGAGCCAGAGCCAAACAAAATCCCACCTCAGCGACCACCACCTCAAGGTTGTTTACAGTATATTCTCGACTGTAATGGCGTTGCAGTAGGACCAAAACAAGTCCAGGCTACTTAGATAATTGAGACTAAAAGCAAGGGGTAAAGCAAAAATCAAAATGAAAAAAAAAGAAACAAACACACCATCTTAAAAGCAAACATACCAGTTTTGTTCAATTTTTGCATTGTTTCAGTGCTGACCTGGACTGTGTTTTTTCTATGCAGTGTCAACTATACCGTCTGGTTGTTTCCTTGTTCCTGTCTGTGCGTGTAATGCTTACCTACCTTTCTCTGTAAAATTTGTGATTTCAGGGCTGTTGTCAACAGTGTACAAAGAATGTGCCTCTTTAGAGCCCAGTGCAACTGTACATTATGGATGGTTAGACAGTATTTTTTGAGTATTCTATATCGTTAAGTAAAATACCACCAAGGTTCAAATCTAAATACTTTTGCTTACTTTGTGAGTGTGTGCACACTGTACTCATAGCCTTTATTTTTTTGTGCGTGTGCATGACTAATAAGCAGGTGATCCAGATATATTTTTTAAAAGTCTAGATTAGAGTTTGCTAGTGAAGCTTTTTATTTATAATTTTATAAAGTTTGTTAACATTTGGGTTTTACTTATACGCAAGTGGAAGTCTAATATTTCAGTGACTCCATAAGATACAGTTCTTCCCAAGGAATATTTAAAATATCTTCTATTTTACATACTGGTATTCATATTTTTAGTAATTCTGCATTAAATTATTAGCTACAAAGCTATGTAAATGGGCCACCTATGTGCAATATCTCAGTGAAAGTGTGAATATTTAATGTATCCTATTTCAATTAAGTAGTACCTTTCGTTGTCATTTTGAATTAGTAATCTATGGAGATTTTTAATGAAAACTAATGCAAATACTTTCAAAAATCTTATATTACCTAAGAGTTAAATCCCAGGTTATTTGGTGAGAAGTTATCTCAAGGACTGTTAAACTTCCTGTAAGAGCTCTCTT
>VYZM01021987.1:168883-182355 GCA_013398915.1 Dromas ardeola | reverse complement strand
TTTTTTTTTTTTTTTTTTTAAATACTGAGATGTTAGGGGATGGTAGACCAAGGTACCTTTAACCAGCTAGGGGTTTGATTAGAATGCAAGACAAAAATGAGAGGGGTTTACTTTACCAACTCAGGTCTACTATTTTAAACCTAGGAATAGCCAGATAGCTATAAAGAAAATTCAGTCCCAGCGTTATCCACATAAATAGGGTTTATGGTAATTGCTTGAAATCAAACATGCAAAAAGGCTTGAGATGCCTGACAACTGCTAGATTTTCTGTAGGTAAATTATTTGTGATTTTTGCATAACCGATGTATATTGCAGTATTAGGAGAAATACGCAGGCAGGCGGTTAATCTGTTGTGAGAAATCTAGCCTAGAATCACAGGCTACACTCTGCTGGCATACCATAAAGCTTAGTTGCAAGCGAGCCACAAAACTATAATTTTAATCTTGAATATGTACAAGGATGAGTAGTGGCCATTAGTTTAGTGCAAACAATTTTGTTTAAAGGGAAAACAGCCTTATGTTCTACTTCTGTTTTCTCTACAAACACTGGAAAAAATTATCAGAGAGTATCATCATTCTTAGTGTTTCTTTTATTTGTACAAGCTGGCTGGTAAGATGAGAATTAAGGTATGCATTATTAGCTATTTAAATGTTTGTGGTAAGTGCTACTGTTTACTACCTATCAGTAAATTACATGAATATTTTGCTTTAGTGATCAGCATTTGTCTGGGTCAGTGATCATTCCAATGATGGCATTGGCTATTTTGTTCTATATTAAGAAAATTCCACTTAGAACCAGGTTCACAAATCCTTACCTCCAGACACCGTAAAAGTGAATAAACCATACTGCCCTGGGGTGAAGACATGAATCTGATGATTGATTTTATTCAAAGCAGTTGGTGTTTTTTTGCATGTAGTAGTACACGTATTCACAAGTGCTTTTCACACGACATTTGTGAGTTGTGTGTGCAAAGAAGCGATGGGTGTTGCAGATAGGATTTCAGCTTGTTGACTGTAAAGGATTTACAAGGGCACACACTATTACTACATACCACAGACAAGAAGCAAGCCAAAATGTCTCTCTGCATGTAAGCATGCTTAGGTGCAATATTGTGGGTAACAGGGAACAGATGTTTTACAGTGTAGGCTTAATGTTCAGTTTTGTTGAGTTATTTTTGGTAAAAGTTTCTTTCATGATTGTTGCCTTTTGTACAACCCAGCTGCAAGAAAGTGAGCAAATGCTGGAAGTGTGACAGCAGTATATCTTTTATGTGAAATATCTTGTACAGCTTAATGTGCAATAAAAGAAAGTTATATCTGTCTTCAGTGTAAAGTTTCTGGCATTCAAGCCTGTATATACAAGTGGGGGAAAGAAACCTTTCTGTTTTTCAATATTGAGTGAAAGGAGACTAATAAGAAAACAATCCTTATTAAGATGTTGCAAGACCATGTTATCACCTTCAAATATTTCCTACAAAAGTGGTTCAAATTAATAAACAATGAAGGCACATTCCTTAACATACAGTACGTGCTATTTATCTTTCTACACCACAACACACTGCTACAACTGTATTAAAACTTACTGAAGCATTAGTACATGCTGTTCTCAGACACATACACTGGAATCTCATATAGTGAGTGGAAAGCTCACTATAATAGCAATTAAAAAAAAAAAAAAAAAATCATGTATTGCAACAGTACTTCCAGATACTAAGGTTTTCTTTTAGAGACCTGAACAGATTAAGTCTTTTACTTGCACTAACTATCTGTGTAAGACTAAAAATTCCCAAATGTTCAGAACATCTAGATGAGTTGTCTTCTATAATATTTACTGTTCGGCAAAGCTCTTGCCTGAGTGAAACATTATACAAACAAATTGCTCAGAATTTCATCCTTTCCTTTCTTCCCCTTAACTCAGATGTCCTGTGTGCCTTGTCACATGCAAGAATAAGTATTCAGTTATAACAACTGTCAGCCCAGAAAACCACATTCAGACATCTGATACGAGATAAAAGCAGCGTGCCCACTGGTATCTGACACAGCACTATTTCAGTCAGAAAGCAGAAAATAACCCTTGTATGATGATGTAGCATCTTTCAGCCATGGATTTCACAACTTGAGTCTCTACTACACGTTGTAGTTTCGCACTTGATGCAGTATTTTGCCAGTGCACTTCCTTCTCAGTGCAAAGATTTCCTTGGTAAAAAAATTAGTAATGACTTTCTTGTGTTTCTTGTAATGGTCTTGACATATTTCGTTAGGGGTTAAATAAGTTATCAAAAGACTTTAAATTAGCCAGAAAATTGCAGTATAAAGTTGTTTTACTGCTGAAAGAGTGAATCTAAGACGAATATAACAGAACTAATTTTAAAACTTCAGAGGAACAAAACTGCAATAACTACACGGAAAATAGTAGCTGTATTGCTGAAATAGATGTTTCTGGGTAATTCGATTATTTCGCAGTCTCTCCTTGAGCTGGGCCAAAGTTATACTGGATGTATCTCCATTGATTTGTTTTGAAGTCAGTGCTGCTACTGCTGGGATAAAATTGGTACTACTTAGAAATTTTAAGGGTGAATGACAGGGGCTCCAAGCAAGTTACTAATGTACCAACTGTACTTAGTAGTATTGACTACCTGAAACTGCAGTCCATATTAATAGAATTTTGCCTCTAAAGTAGAGTTAATCACATTCGAGGATTATTTTAAAGTGTTGGATATGAAATCTAGTAAGAATTCTTTGATACTATAACATTATGAAGTTTTTCTTGTACTGAACCTAGGGGGCCCAGTGCAACCCCAAGGAATGCAATCACAAAGCCAGGAGCCATTGCAGCCACAGCGCATGTACCCCCCTGGGCAGTCAGCAAAGCCCTCAACTTCCCAGCCACAGCGTCCACCTGGACCTACAACTCAGCAACCACGTCCCCAGGCTCAAGGTCCTCCCAGCACCAGATTATCAAAGGAAGCAGAGCCGCAGCCGCAGCCACAGCCTGCTCCACAGCCAGCTCCACAGCCTGCTCCACAACAGAAGCCCCAGTCTCATCCACAACTCAAGTAAGATTTGCTTTACCCATTTTCTTTTCTCCTCATAAGACAGATTTTGTTGTCGTAACTGTAATTTGGGAGTTGGTCTGATATTCAGAAAAAAAAAGGTACATAGATTCCCAAGGCTAGGTTTTTAGGTTAAAACATTTCAAAAAGCTTATTCTCTGTTTATGATTAGTAAGATAGTGTCATTAGTTATATCCTAAGCAGTACACAAAATTTCATTTACTAGTTGTGCAATTTCTGCCCCGGCTAGGTCTGAAAACTCGTCATCTTTTTCGTATTTCTTTTTTCCTTTTTATGTCACTGACTCATGATCTGGGTGTGCAGTACGCCTGCACAGAAAAGAGGAAGTCTTATCTATTTAAACTTTTAACCTTGCAGTCACTCAGACAACAGATTCCAGTTTCAAAAGGCCTATCTCAGAAAGAGTCCACATGAACATGCTAGACAGTGGCTGCCAGACCGTGTTGCTTTAGGGTCGCGCTTTGTTCATGGTTATCCATTGCTACTGTCTGTACAGCACAAGCAACTCGCACAGGCCCTTTTCCAGAGAGGGCTGCGGGACTCGCGCAGCGAATGCTCTCAAGTTCTCTCACTCCTGGAAGATTCCTTAAAGCACAGCGTGCTGTTGTTGCTATAGCCAGCCAGCCACACGCTTGCAGTAAAGACTGTGGAAAGCATCTGTAGCTATATCCCCTCTCACAGCTTAAAGCCAGTGAACAGAAAACATGAGGAAGGTATTAGCAATAATTTGCTGTTTTTTCAACATAGCTATCCTGACACACACTATTGCCAGTAGAGTCACAGACATTCTACTTGTCTTGGTAAGTACAAAGGCTGGCATGTAGTCTTTGTTTTATCCAAGTAACGCAGATCCCTTTTTTCCACCCACTCATATGCTAATACTAGTGTAAACCAATTCTGAACCCTCACCTGAGCACAATTCAGTGGAAAAGGCATGTTGGGTGACATTATGCAAAGATGACAGTATTTTCCTTGCCTTTCTAGGGCAGTGTATTTCTTTATCCTGTCTTATAATCATAAAATACAAATTCATTCATTCATTATTTAAGTATACGCAGAGAATAGGGAGGTCAATTTTCTTAAGCAAGATGGAAGACTCCAAACCAGTTTGAAACTTAACTTGTGAACTTCAGACATGTAAGAGAAACACTTAAGAACAGGTACAGAAAACCTGTGCAATATACTGCTTCCCAGCTTTCTCCCTTTCCTTTAGTTCCTTGTTCAAATCTGATTCATTTTTCTTTTCTTCAAATGGAAAAGAATAGTCTCTACTTAAAAAAAAAAAAAAGGAGAAATTAGTTTTTAAGATGCAAGCCATAATAAGAGTAGTTTTTCTAACTTTCAAGAAGCAGTTTTAGGTCCACACCAAGACTCAGATCTCCTGCCTGTAGGATTAACTCTATTTGCATGTGTATGCTTTGTATTCACCCACATGCTGTTGCCTAACCTGTATGTACATGTTATTAATCTGTGAATAAATATTTAATTAGGCTACTTATTGTGTTACTAATCAAGTCAAGTGCTGCTTCCCACCCTCCCTCTTTCAGTGAGTACAAACAAACATTTATCAGTCTATTCTCATTAACACAACTATAATTTATGAAAAACCTAAAACGCCTGCAGCACTGTTTGCTGTACATTATTAGAGGTAGAGCAGTTGCAAACCATGGAGAGTGTAAGACAATCTGAATAAGAAAAGTGTTTCAGTTTTACTGTAGCCAAAACTGAAATCCTGTTATTGTACTGAGATAAAAATGAAATCGGTTAATGAGTTTTACTAATGCATGGATATCGTTGTAAAAAGATTAAACTCATTAATGTTTTCTATTTAAATTCAAGCCTACTTTTTAAATATTATTTCATCTGACAAGTCATGAGTTAAGGTTTTAACTCCAGACATTTTCCTTCTTGTATGTTATTTTATTCATGTTCACAGACTCTCACACCATAGTTACGTGCTAGCACTAAAAACAGAATAGCATTGCTAGACTGCTTATAGACAAGAAAAATGATACCTAACTTTGGGAATTTTTTAAAAGATATAAGGTGCCATTAAGCCTGCATTGAGGATCAAATGTCCACTATATATATATATAGAGAGAGAGCACATTACAACTTTAGGATTCGTTCTTCAAACTCTGCCAGTATACCTGATTTTTCTTTGTGCATCACTGTTTGCAGCCGTAACAAACACAATTCTTGATCATCCTGTGTTGGCTGGTTATTTGGATTTAGCAGGCAGGCCCCCTTTTTCCTCAAGTTCTAATTTGCGTCATCCAATTCACTGGAATACCATGTTTCAGATCTGTAAAAAAAGCAATGTGTTTTTTAAAGGACAGATTATCCTACTTCTCAAATCAAAGTACAGAAGGAATGTGCTGTATTGCAGCAGCTGTGTACGCTACATCTAACTATATTGTGTGTGTTGAATGTCCATTTTGTTCACATGCAAACTCTCTACATCTCATGGACATTTTTCCTTTTCTCATAATTTATGCAAGTTATATGGGGATGGAAGCTGGCAGACAATATGACCATACAAAACATGTTGCATTTTTGTCTTGCAGCAAGTCGCAGTCTTTGACAAATGCCTTCAGTTTCACAGAATCATCCTTCTTCCGATCGTCTGTGAATGAAGATGAAGCAAAAGCTGAAACTATTCGAAACTTGAGGAAATCCTTTGCTAGTCTTTTTTCTGATTAGCCAGCTTCATCTAAATGCACCTAGTATATAGTCTAAAAACTACATGAATGTTACATAGGTTTTGTTTTCCCTGTGACAGTACCCTTCTCTGCTGTGCTAACTGTTGTATTAAGCAATATGTTAAATTTACAAAAAAAAAAGAAAAAAAAAAAGGAGGACTTTGATGGGATACCATTCAGGAACGTGTATAAAAACCTATAAGGAAGGAAGGGTTCTATTAGTAACACAGAATGCCGAATTCTAAGGTCCTTATCCATTGTAATATTGTGGCCTTACTGTGACTGAACTATATAATCCTATTTGAGACTCCTTTGTAGAATTGTGTTAATAAAGCATTGAGTAGTGGGTTTCTCCTTGCTTTACCCATTTCCAATGCATTGCAATGCATGTGTATTTTGTGTGTAAATGTTTTGTACTGCAAAAGTATAGTCTTGACTTGTTCTTGCCTCTCAAATTTAGGAGGCAATTCACACTGACATTCTTGTCAAGCCACATAAATGATGTGAGATATTGAAGCAGTTTCTTCCTCCTTATACAATCTTTCCATCAGCTGGTTGTCGACTTCTGATGTATTGCTGCGAGTTATCAGTACACTAACTTAATGTCATAAATGGAGTGTGTATGTACTACTGTATCTCCACATGTCTATTTCAATTGATTTCCAAACTGTAACCATAACTGGGTTTAGTTGCAAAGAATATGCATGATGTTACCCTTATTTTTGTGAACACCTTCTAATAAATGTAAAGTCCCATGCCTGATTTAAAAAAAATGTCTTCTACAAAGCTTGTTTCAACATCAATATATATTGTCTATTTTGACTGATATCAGAAGGGTAGCTTTATGATTATAAAATATTTGGACACAAACCACAACTGTAAGAAAATAAACTATTACAAATTATTCCCTTTTTGAATCAGCATAATAAAAAATTATAAATTCTAAGAATCACATTTACATTTTCTAGTAAGTTATGTGTTTTAAAAATATTCCTCTAACTCGCGAAAACAGAATTGATCCCAGACTTTGAGGTAATAGCAGCATTTTTTTTAAATTATCTAAACGAAACGGAAGTTCATTAGTACTCTGTAGACTATCCATTTCCAAATGATTATCATGTCATTCTGCCCATCGTGAATTACATGCAGCAGTATTCCTTGCCAGGAAACAGTGCCAACAAGGGAAACAAATAATAATTGTAATATTAGTATGTCTGAGGGAGAAAACAAGCAACACAGTGTTAACTTAAAAACCCTATGGGATTCATAATGGGTTTGTAGCGACACATCCACTTGCCTCAGAAATTTTACCTCTTGTAGATCTGATAGTTCATGAAGTCTAGGTAAATCACAGTCACCATTTGATGACGTTAAGTCCTTTCAGCAGTTTTGGATTCCTTTGGGTGAAGAGCCTGGCTGGGGCCAGGAGGTTGGCAATGAAGGATGGAAACTTTAGTCTCCAGTGATGTCAGACTTTAGTTCGTGCATTAGCATCTGATAGCTCTCTGTTTGTCAACATAGTCTAAGTTGATGATCCTGGCATATCTGTTTCCTGAAAAGCAGGCATGTCCAAATCACTCACAGGCAACACAACCAACACCCTTTTTGGACGGACAGTGAGGACTGACTCAATATTGTAGTTGAACAATCGTACCTAGAACAATGCTTTCCTCCAGGTTAAGATTAAAATGAGTCTATGGGTAAATTTGCACTGCAACATTACAAACGTTAAATACATAGCATTGCCCTCTATAGGACGTAATCTCAGTCTCTCAGCTCGGCATATAACACACATCTTTGTGGAACAGCCCTCACAGAAGCCCTCTTACTGAATTAATTACAAGTCTGTTTTCTTTCAGGAGGAATGTACTCTGTACAGAATCCTGTAGTTTAGACGATGAATTCTGTGGCAAAGCAGAATGCTTGAACTCTTAATAGTTTTTATTAGTTCATAAATATCAGCTATACTTTGATTTTTTAAAGTTTTGTCCCCCTCCTGCCCCCCACTGGATTGAAACACCCTTCACTGGGCTGCAATAACAACCTTGAGCTGTTACAGCGCCTTTCATGTCTGAGAAGCGCTTTACTTTTAGATTAGAAAGATTAATCAAAGTTGCTAACGCAAATTAATTACTGCTACAGAGAAAGCATAGTAATTATGCATAGTTTGGCATGGTTCGTGATTAGTACATGCCTAGTTTCAGCAATATTTAGTACAATGTGAATTACAGGTAGTTCATTAGTCCAGGCCCCAGATTTCGACTTGAGGCAAAGTTTCTCGCTCACATAAAATTCCCTCCCACCTCTTCCTGGGAGAAAACAGGTTTCACTACGGTCTTTGTTTTACCATCTGGAACAAAAAATAGAAAGAAAAGAAAAGAAAAAAGAGAGCAAGATGATGCAATCAAATCTGCATGGTGTATCCTCCCACACAATGTACATAACACATTGCCTCTCCACAATGCCAAAACTTCTTTATACCTCCAAGCGTGCTAAAGCGTGTCACATGCAAGCTCATGCATGCTTATGTTCCTTATGAAGTGTTTCATGGTTAAGACATTTTTAAGCAATCTATAACACATCTCCAAAATACTAATCAGAAAATTTTATAAAAAGTCTATTCAAACATTTATTGTCCATTTTGTCTTACTTCATTAAATAGCTTGTGCTTTGACTTCATGTGGAGCTCAGAATACCCAGTTATCCAATATAATGCTATCTAGGGTTACATAGATGGTAACACAGAAATAATTCGAGTGTCTCTGGTTGTTCGTCTTTATGAATATTAGCCTGGGAACAGAAGGTCTGTACTTCATTTGCGCCTTTTCCATGGAGATGCAGCTTATGATGCCATAGGTTCTACGTGCAGCACTCTTTTTTTTAATCTTTCACTTATAAATCAGGATAATATGAAATCTACAGAGTCTTGAGATTGAGATGGAGCTATTTTCTGACCATTAGGCCTGAAGCCAATTGCATTGCTGAAGCAGATTTCAAGAGGTTGTAATTATGGACAAAGTGGCTAATCGAGCTTTGAAACAACCACCAACTCTCCGGTAAACAGTAGTCAAAATAGTACTAAGATACTTTGTAAATATTGTCTGTACTTTCTGTTCTTCCTACTCCACAAGAACAAAGTCACTTGTCTGAGCCGATGTTGTCATACCATAAAAAATTTAAAAAGTCAGTGCATATTGTCTGTGCATTGACATGGTTGTTGCCAGTATTTGGTTGAATACTGCAAATAAATTCCATAGCAAGTTGTCCATCAACGGCAGCGTCCAGTGAGGCTGGGTAGGATGGAGGTGGCTGAATAAGTCCAACCTAGCTATCTAGTGCCTTTTTAGATCTCATCCCCTGACACCTATCTTGGTACCCAAGATCGCCACACGGGGTTGGCAGGTGTGATACCGCACCCATGGGAGAGCTGGGCTGTACTGAAATGGCAGCTGGAGGCCAGGCAGGACATACAGAGGGCATCTAAAATGGCTCTAGTTGCCAATGTTTGGGACTGGATTCCTCTTGTGCCTGGACACTCAGCTATCTTAGCTTTTGTAACCATTCAGGCATGAGGTAAGAGACAACTTAATTGAGCTCTGCCTTTCTTCTTCCCCTGGCAGGATTAAGCTGTCTAGCAAGACAGTGCTGCAAACAAAGAAGCATTTGCAAATTTTGATCACTAGTAGAGTTTATTTTTCCATACTGAAAATAACTAGAAGTGATTATTGACTCAGAGTAATTTAAGAAAGGTGATCTAAACTGTCACATATGCCAGCACAAATGAATTTAAGTTCTGAATGACAATACATGCCTCCAAAATGGAAATGCATTTTATTAGACAAACATTTCTAAACAAGCTTTTTTTTTTCCTTCTCATTTAAAAGATGTTTTTAAAATCTCATATTAAAATTTTCAATATAGGTACCTATAATTAGTTTTCCAAATGCATATTCAGTCATGTAAAAAGCAGACAAATTTGCAAAATCCTGTTTTCCTCATTTCCTCTAATTCTTCTTCATTTTCTAAGGAAGGGTATTCCACCTCAAGATGGTAGTTTACATTGTTTCATCAAACATTTATTTGCTCACCTGTACTTAGATTCTTGCGGCTCAAAAATTAATTCAAGAAAGAATGCAAATAAAATTTAATTTTCTTTAAAAAGAGAAGGAGTTCAAATAATGTCTAGAGTACCACGTGAGTTCTTTAAATTCAAAATAAGCCAAGAAGAACTACAGAAAGACTATCCCCCCGTTTCACTTTAAGACAGCCCAGGAGTAAAAGAGATATGGGTTTTTTTCCCCACAGATTATATTACAAAGAATTAGAAAGAGAAACAATTTAAAAAAAAAAAAGTGCAGATTTTTTTATTTTTTACTGGAACTGGAATTTGGACTTCTCTTCGCAGTGGCATTGCTCAGAACTTCCAAGGGCGGATGTGGCGTTTAAAAATTGCTCCACCTCACATTACTTGACATTTAGGTTCCCCAGTACAGAATATATATTATGGAGGAGAAGGTACCTGGCTTTATGGCTAAACCTTTATTCTATAAAAGTGATGGATGGTAACAGAAATGCAGTAAAATGTAAAGTAACCTGACAAGACCGAGAATGGATTAATTGGGAGCTTACCTCTTCACACCTGTTTTTTGTTAGTATTTCTTTCTCCTCATAACCACTTCTACTTTACTCACCTGTGCCTGTTTTTCTGACCAATCCCAATCAGCCAAACTCTGCTTTAAGGATTTATAAGCGCTAAGGAGGAGATGAATTTTGGTTTAAAGGCAAGATTTTGAATTCTTATTGTCACCTTGCACTGATCTATGCTTCCTAACACCATGGAGATAGCTTGAGTAAGTAGTAAAAACTGAAAGCTGACTGTTTCTGTTCTTCTATTGCTTTCTTAACTAAGAATGAAATTTTGGTAAAAGATTATATGGATTTTTAAAAGCACTTAGACAGATGATACAAAAGAACTTTTGTCTATCCAGATGAGAAATGAAAAGAAAAGAAAGTAACACATATGGGCTGGTATTTTAACCGTTTTTCAATTTGGGAGCTACTTCTCAAAAGTCTGTTACAAGTGTTTTGCTTTTTAGGAGATGATCTTGTATAGGGATTTAAAATTATACAGCTAGATCTGCTCCATCAGTTCCAGAGCTGCTGCTGTACTGAAGAAACACCAGACAGTACTTTAGATGCATGAAACTAAAATCAACAAAAGCTGTGCTTCATTAGCATGCCATGTGCCCCTTTGAGGCTGTAGCGAAACCTAAAGCTTGGGTTTGATTTTACTGTAACTCAGAACAGTGAAGACAATCACCCAAAGAATTAACAGGGACCACGGATATTAGATTTTTAGTAGTTCTGCTGTTAGGGAAAACCAGCGTAAGCTGATGCTTCTTTTCCCCTACCCCTCAGGTATTTCACATGCAATTCTGCCATTTAAGTCTCCTGAAATTTTGTTTGTGGGAACTGGAGCTATTGGTCAAAAATTTTCCAGATAATCACAAAAATATGTCAATGTGAGAGAAGAATGCATTTATTTCATTCGCACCGACTATAATAAAATGTGAGCGTCTCACAGCTTCACTCATAATAGGCTGCCTCCTCTAAAGCTAGGAGGAGTTTTAACGTACAAAGAAAGAAGCGGGGGGCAAAGCATCCTTTCAGTAAGTGCAGAATGCCGTAAGCTAACATCTCACTTGCCAAGTGTGCTCTAACTGGAGATCTACTGTACAGATCTCTCAAACTGATGATTATGTAAATCTTCCAGATGGGCCCTTTAAACAGTAGATTACTGTCCTGACTATCTCTATCATCACTGAATACTTCATAGTTTTGGGTGGTTCAAGCCAAACTCCTGTAGTCTCTGCTTTTTGCACATTTTTCTTTCTTTGCAAACCTGCATTAACGATAGTGTCATGAGCGTAGATATATTTTTAAGCATATTTTCCCCACATATCCTTTTTTCTTCTTCAGTCATGCGTAGCTTGAGACCACATACTCCACTGGCCTCATGCAGTAAGAAACATGGTGTGCTACTGAAGAGACTGCCACTAGAATTTAGTGTGCAAATTCTGCTGCCAAGGTGCCATATGATGCAGTCTATGTACAATCCACCAAACAGCTGTAAGTGCCGGATGTTCTAGATTAAGAAAAAGGAAACGCTCCTTTCCTCCCCTCTCCTCGTGGGGAAATGGAAACTCTCTATCCACTATGTGAACCAGGCCTAATTACTACATAGAAAGGATAGTAAATCAGAACCGTGCTGAGCTGCATTAGTTAACTGTCTTGGTGACGATTTAAGTATATTAGTTAGCAGTAAGTGCTGTATGCTTCATCCTAAGGCTCCTAGGAAACTGGGTTGTGTTTCCACATAGAACAAATTCTAGCTCTGATATTGTAACTACAGAATCCCAAACAAACACTCATCTTCTAACAGTCTCGAAAATAGGTGGTGTTAGCCGCATCCACTGCTATTTACTGTAAAAATGTATTTTCTCATTGCTTGATGGAATTGTAACAAATCTGGGTATATGGAGGAGACCTGTAATTTAAAGGCCTCTGCCCCACCTGTTATGGGAATGTCTCTGAACTAGGATCAAGGAAGCATTCTTTTTCTTATTTAGATGTTTTCTGTCTGTTTGCAAGTCATGACTTAATCTATTAAAAAAGAGAAATGGTTGTTTTACAAGTACAATGTCTTAGTCTCTTCTCCCCTTAAACTCAAGTTCAGTTACAGGTGAACACCATACTATAATATATATTCGTTTACTCTACTTTGTTCTACAGTACACTTTTGAAGACATTAGCATTTTTCACACCTTTTTTTTACTAGAAAGGGAAAGCATGTGCATTGACTCTGGGCCATAAAGAGCTGATGTAATTTCATGGCAAGAAGACTCCTGCTGCCTTTAAGAATGTTAGTACAAGTTCTGAACTGACTTACCCTCCTCTGGAATAATTATGCATTCCACTCTGGCACATTTTATCATGCAATTCTCCTGCTTTGTAGATTACATGTCTTGAGGAGGTACAAAAGGGAAGAGCAAAGACTGTTTTATTTCTACACATGCATCTAACAAAATTATATACACACACACACACACCCCCCTCAAATAGTACTTTTAAATGTAAAATTATGTGAGAATTTACTTTACAGACTTATTTAATATGTACATTAAATACAGGTATCCTTTCATGCATAAAGGAGGTGCAAGCATCTCCTGGGAGGAACACAGCAAGTACGGGGAAAATATATTGTTAAATTATAATTGAACAAGCTGGAACTTGTTCAGGTTAAACAGCCCACCCTCAAACTGCAAAAAGCCAAATTATGCCCTCAGCAGCTTCTGAAAAGCAAACTGCCTTCAGTGGATTTCTGCAAATTTAACTGTCTAGAGTCTACAGCCACATCAGAATAAGTCTCCCTGATCTCAGAGATTAAGCAGTCCCCAGCCTAGTAAGTATTTGGATGAGAGACCACTTGGCAATTCCACATAGCCTTAGATAGTAGCACAGGATGCATTCGTAGTTGAGAGCTTGGATGTGAGAGGTGTTCACAACATTAGCCTAAGAGATGGTAAATGTACCTTTCAAAGAGGTATTAGGGTGAGTTTATTAGCCTACCTCTCTCTGGCTACAACAAAAGCCTAAAATAGGTTTTTTTTTAAAAAAAAGTCCCCCTCAAAAAAAAA
>VYZM01021987.1:145756-168870 GCA_013398915.1 Dromas ardeola | reverse complement strand
AAAAAAAAAAATTTAAAAAAAAAAAAAAAAAAAAAAAAAACAAAAAAAAAAACCAAACCTGAAGGGTTATCTTAAGTGGCCTGAGTTCGCTTAACAAATAGCAGATAATAAAAACTGAATGATTGAGAAGACTGAGTTTAATCATCTGTTCTGAAAAATGGGCATTAAAATACAATTGTCTCCAAGAAAGACTACAGACCAGGTCACTTTTTAGACTGAAGGCATAAAAATGTATGTTACTAGAGTCAGCGTGTTACCAGAGTCAGCAGAAGCATACTGGGAAATAGAGCTGTTGCATAAAGTGACTTGGACACTTGTTTTTCTGGACAAAGCCAAGAAGAGGAGATTTTACTATCCTCACAGTAACTCCTTCAGGTGTGTTTTAGTATCTTCTTGAGGTGTAGGTATTTCAAATAATGTTTCTTTTTGACCTTCAGTAGGTCAGGCATAAAACTTAGAAGGAGGGATGCAAGTACAGCGAACAGCTATGAACTTGACATAGTGACCCGTAAGAGACCTAGTGTTTCATTTTGAACTGTCCTGAAACACTGATTCAGCTATTAAAAATCTCTACCCTGTTCTACAAAACATGTAGCATTCCATACTAAAAATTTCTTTAGACTGGTCAGCCATACTGAGTTGCAAAGTCTCTGTGTTTCTCTGGGTTATGCAGGGGATGAGTGGTGTGCGGGGAAACTCCCTAACTAAAAAGGTTACAAAAAGACCCGCTATTGTTTTCAATTCTCATCTAATTCTGGACTTCAGAAAAAGTGGCAAGGCAGAATAGTAGCAGAGTGGGTAACTAGGACTCCTGTACCTATCTATGTATCTGAAATGCTTAAAAGCTACAATCCTTCCTACTCTCTACTCATAAGTCTTCCTTTTTAGTTGCTTGCTTCCTATTCAAACCAGAAGTCAAATTTTCTACAAATGGGTCAGATTTATGATGGGGGGTGGGTGGGAAGGGAGGAATACATAGGGGCAGCACACAGACCATATATATAAAATGCAGATCTTCGTTATTTTTATGCTTATACTCCCCACTAACAAACTGAAGCCCTCATTATGATAAACATTTTTTCCCACATTTTTTTAAAGAAAAGCCTAAATTTCCATTAAATTGGAAATCTAATGTGTGTTAAGTTGCTAAATAGTACTGTTGTTTTTTGTGCTCCCTCACACATATGGCTAGCTGAGAATGCATAGCATGTTCAAGCTTGAAATGAATTTTTTTTAAGCAACCAGTATATAACACTAAACATGATTTAATAATGGAAAGACTGGCACAACCTTAAAGGAATATCATCAAGTAGGCAAGGTATGCTTGTGACTTATTATAAAACAGTTAAATCAAGTCGGAAGCATAATCCAGATTCTTTACATAATTATGGCAGAAGGGTGTGGAAGATGGAATATCAATTACTTTTTAAACTGGAGATCTTCTAACAGCAAAACAAGCAATACATTGATCTCACACTTCTCTCAACTCTCTTGAAAATGCATGTCATTTTTCATTTATACTTAATGTTATAGACAACTTAACATTTTGCAAGCTGAACATTTTGCTAATATGGGGCTTATTCCTTTGATGCAGAAGTTAAAAAAATCTCTTATTACAATTTTTACTAGGTCAAGATTAACATTCTTAGGATAGTATCATCTCTCCTTAATCAAGCTGGTCACAGAAAGTAAATGAAACAGCATTGCTGATCCTTGTTCTATTGGTAACAAAGCATTACGGATTTAGTCACATACAGAAGTTGCTTAGTTATAAGGATATTGGAAGGATACAATCTGATATTATGAACAGCATTGTAGAAGTGACTGAAAATGGGGGATTTATTTTATAGTGCTTGTGTTTACACTCAGTTAAAGCTCAAATAATTTCTGCAACAATTAAAACCAAATTATTGTAGCAAACAGCATGAAACAAAAACTTTTAACGAGTGTTAAGAATGAAATACAAATCAAACCATTAGAACAGTGTTCCATGTTTTAGAAGTGCTTTTCCTTTGGATTTCTCTGCATAACCCACCTTGCAATTGCTTGTCAAAAGACTGAAATTTCCTTAGCTGTCTGCCCCTTGCAGCCTCTCAAGTTTTAAACCTTTATTCTCAGAGACTGGGACTAGAAAACAAAAATGTGATTTATACACACTGGGTTAGGTCTGAGGAATCAACAGTCCTTTACCAAAGCTATTGAAATAAGAGGTGTGTCTGTGATTACCAAAGAGATCTTCCGGTGATAAAAGAAGAATTGCATCAGCTTTTGGCTCAGAGCGTAAGAGTGACTCAGCAATTCAGAAGAATGTATTTCCATTTTCTTTCCGGTTGGAAGATGGTGAACCTTCACTAATACTTTCTCTTAAAACGCCATGAGAGGGGCAAAATGGGGATGTTAGAATTCTCAGAAATACCTTGACAGCATTTACTCCCTTGACAGGGAGTCGTATAAGAGCCGTACGAAGTTCTCTGATACCATTCTCACACACGCTTTCTTTGCAGTGGTAGCAGGAAATTCGTTTCAGCAGCTCAGCAGCTGTTCCCTAGTGAGTTACTAGCTCATTTCTGCAAGTTAGTACAACACACAGTACAGGAAATTCTAATTTGGAATTAAAATTTAATTGTGAGAGCAAACATTCCTGGTAACTCTGGTGATTAATTAGTCCTTTCTTTTTCTGATTTTGGCCGTCTCAAACGAGAATTTTGTCCATTCTGTGTAACTTCGGAGACAAAAAAAAAAAAGAACATCTCAGAAAATTCTCATTAATCAGTAGTCTGTATTTTGGGTACTACACCAAAGTACTGTGATTATCAAAACCATGTAAAATATCTTTTTCTTATTATCCTCTCATATTGCCATTAGTCAGAGATGGAATACTGAATTATATTGACCATTGATTTGATCCAGCAGGACATTTCTTGCGGTCTTTCTCTTTTTCCCCTCTAAGTAATGAGTTTGCACCCATTACATTAAGCCAGCCCAAGTTAAAGTTAATTTGGCAGGATTGCCAAAGTTTCTTCTGAAAAAGGATCGTAACCGTGCAAATTACTTTTGAAAGATGCATGTTTATGTTCCCTTCCTTACCAGAAAGACTTGTGAAAACTAAGTAAATCTACCTGGATATTTGATTTTAGTCTGCACAGAATCAGGAAAATTCGTACCTGTTCCTAGAGACTTCTGCTGTTTCTTTGGCCTGTCGTTGAGTACCAGAGTTAACATCTAACTGCAGGCAGTTTACACTTGTATCTGGCCTTTCTGCCTCACCGCTCAGCGTCAGCTGAGGTTGGCACCTCTGCTCTCAGAACTACAGCACCCTCTGACTAAAACTCAGACCATCACACCTTGCTTTCCATTCTGTCCCTGCTTTCAAATATTTAAATCACTTCCTTGACCGCTGACAGGAAGCAATTACAATCTGTGCATACTTTAACAAGATATCACAAGACCTTAACGGACTAAATTTCATCATCAGACAACGACAGACCAAACATTTCCTTTGGGCTATGCTAGATTTAAAAAGTGGTCTTCAAGAACTGGAAAAATTTAAAATCTACATTTCCAGTTAGCCGGAGACTTAGAAAAGGACTCTGAAAAGATGCCTAACAACTACAAACATATGGGGATAAAATTGACTCAGACAAGAAAACCACATTCATTTATCTCAATCAATCATTGTCAAATATTATACTGTATTCCAGAAAGTCTGTTCATTCTCCTGAAATAAGAACTTGCATATTCTAGGTTATATTCATGAAGTTTGAAAGGAACTTTAAAAACAGTTTTTGAAGTCTGCCATTTCCTTTGCACCAAGTTCAGTAAGTCTGAAAGAGGTGATGAAATAATGATGAAGTCAAGACTAACTTGTGTGCCCAATTTGCACAATACAGTTCTAAAATACAATCCATCATCTAATCTAGAAAACTATCTTAATGCCAGCTGTGGTTTTCAGCAACATGCCCTTTTGAATCAGCATCGAAAATGATTTAACAGCACAACTGATCAAAACCCCCAGTTACTTAGCTTCTGACACACACACAAAAGACTAAGTGATTTTCTGCTTATTTAGCTGATCTCGCTGCAACAGCGTTGAAAGTTGTTTTACAATAATTAAACTAATTTATGTCATTTTTGTAGGAGTCGGTCACTTTCTTGGAATGAACTGGGCTTTGAGGAGATTGTTTTCTATGCGAAATATTGGCACCCAATCTGCTGCTACGGTAAGCACACTCTATTCATGAAACCCACACCAAAAGGAGTCCAATGCATTTACAAGCCAATTACACTTACTTTAATATCAATGAAGGCTAAAAATGAGGTGTGTACTATAAGGAGGACTCAAGCCAGAAAAGGCCATAACATTGCGAAATCGATTGCTATCCAGCACAAGGACCCATGTACGTTTTAAACAAATGAAAATGTGGGTTAGTATGCAATATCAGTATTTCACAAGGTATAGTCTTAATGGAGGAAATACTTGTTTCCCAAATGCAAACACTATGTTCCATAATTTTCAAGATACCAGTAAAAATTTCAAGGCTAAAGAGGGGCAGAAACATGCTGCTTAAAAAATCAGGAGCCTCCTTTCTGTCCAAAGCATCAGCTGTCTTCTCAAAGAGTTATTTTACCAAAAAAATCCTGAAAAGCAGGTAACTGCCAGCTATGACCAATTATGCTGCCTTACAGGAAAAGTGACAACGAAATGAACAGCATACCAGAATACTAATATACTTGTTCCATTGTGAAAGACAAACCACGGGGACCAAACGTTGGTCAACAGACATCAAGAGGCTACAGGACCCTTGTAAGAAAAACACTGAAGAGCAATAGGTGAGCTGTTCCATGATAGAGCCCTTAGGCGGCTGCGTGCCATCCGCAGTAACAGAAGCCCAAACGGGTATTCGAGTGCACTTGCACTGGATCCCTGGGTACCATCAGAGATCCTGAAAGTAGTACTGCTGATGTATTGAATTAATGATTTGTCATTCAATGACTGTTTCAGTCATTACACTGTTGGCTGAGCTGCTGATAATACAATGTTCACGTGTTAGGAATTCCTTGCTTCTACATTAATCACCCAAAGCTAAGGCATTACACCAGTTCAACAACTGCTACCACACCTGGTTCCACCAATGTCAGACAAACATCTGATACAACTTCTGCCTCACACAAACAGTTAGGAGATCAGTCTTACTGATTTAGTGAGATGGCAACTAAATAATCTCAGCTCATTTGTAACTATTCATAAGAGTTTTACACTTTTACACCTATGTTTTGAATTTGAACTTATATTGTTTGATAGAGTGACTGCTTATCATTGTGCCAAAATGTAAAATATTAAAGAAAAGACCACATAAATTCTTTTTAGAAGACCAACATTGAGGCTATATGAAACAAAACTTGATAAAGCAGCTTTCAGTTCTCGTTTAGTTTTAAAATAAAGTTTCCTCTGTCTTTTAATACCACAACACTTTTTGAGACACGGCTATTAAATTTATTTACTAAGTTCAGTTTCAATATTGAAAACCGAAGCAGTTCATCAATTTGGAAGAAGGAACATATCTACCATGACATTAATTCCTAAAGAGTTAAGAAAGAAAAAAGATTGTCCCCAAGCGTGTTTTGCCTAGAAATAAGTATTTCGCATGCTTTCCAGCAGGTGGCAATGGCATATATAATTGCTTAATCACATGCCATGAACCCTATACTTCACAGCAAATCGGGGAGTCACTCCTAATCGAGTAGTGGAAGTGTACACTTTTCGATCGGGCAAATTCTACTGCCCATAGTCATAAGGAAATTTGAGGTTATTACTGAATGTGGTACTGCAACAAATGTAGCAGGTTTTGTTCCAAACTATTTATATGGCAGTTAAGTGTCCCAATGCCATTAAAACTCAAAGCATGATAAAATTCAAATTCATTTAATCATTTCCTGATTTTTACTCTTTTGTTAAACTCGGCTTGGGCAGTATTAGCTTGAAAACTTCGACCTCCAGACAATAAGCAATCATATGAAAAGGGTTTGCAAAAAGAGGAAATAATATGAGTAACAGAGAGACAGTGGGCTACAAATAACCGAATGACCTACAAAAACATAGCTAAATCGTGTCCTATATTTTACCTATAACAGCAAAATCCTTTTGAAAATTAATGCATGATTTTATAAGCCAGCTGTAAAGGAAAAACCTTAGATAGAGCTCAAAAAAAAAAAAAAATTACAATTAAAATTTTCATGTGAAGTTCTTTGGCTAAGTATAGGCACACTCTGCATTTCACTTTCTTGTTTATTGCAGCTGCAGGAAGGAGGCTTTTGGGGTTGATCCTCTGGCCCCAACCCAACTGCACGCACACACAACTTCATTGCCAATTTCCCCCAGTTGACAATAGGGAGATGGGAGGGAAATGAGGGAACAGAAGAAGAGAAACAGGGCTTGTTTTTTTTCCCACCCGGGGGCTCTGAAACAGATCTTGGCTACACTACCTGTAGGAAAGATAGAATTACAATTAAATTCATAACATTATAGCATCCCAGTTAAAAAAACAAAACACATTTTCATAATTTTTTACCCTGTAGTTTGTACGTAGATTCTGTAATCCCTACTTTAAAAGGGTAAACACCTTCAATGTTGAGCCCTGTGTTAGGAGAATAACTCACCCCTGGGATGCGAGACAATTCAGCCAGCATATGCCGGATCAGTCCTGGGATTATTTTACACACACAAAAAAATATTCCTGCCAACAGTGTCACATTGTGCTGATTTATTTTCTGTGTGTTTTCAAATGCCACTGCAGCACTGTTCATTAGGGACTGGTCTTAAAAAGAGAATACCTCAGTAACTCACATTTCTTATTTTAAATGAAGATCCAGATTTGGGTTCTTTCGGGCATATAGAGCTTAAATGTCATTATATGCTTTCCTCTCCCTTTCAAAACTGAAATATAGCTGCATACATACAGCAATAAAATATTTTCATCTCCCATGTGTCTTAAAAAGAACAGCATAATCTAGCAAATCCCATCACTAATGTAGAAAGTGTTAAGAAAAAACTGTTTCACTCTGTCTTGAAGAACTAAAATGCTTTTCCTCTGTACTTCAGTATACACTGGATCATCACAAAACTTATATCGCATTTATAGCACAAAAGAGCAAATGTGTTTAAAACCACCAAAGCTTACTGCCATCCATGAATACAGAATGAAATAGCAGGATCCATTTCTAATATTTCCAAAAAAAAGTTCATATAAGCAAACTAAGATGTAAGTATCTGATTTCAAACTCTGGTATTCCTTCCCCTCCTCCTTCAAACAGGAGTAAAAATGATCATCAGAAGCTGAAAAGCAGTTTGATCTTTGTTACATTGGGACTACGGAATCTAAGCAACTATTTTACAAGGCATTGTAATTGTTTGTACTTGCAAAACTGGATTAAGAAATCACTGCTATTCTTAAAACACATTTATCACATACATACAAAAGTCAGCATATTTCTACTTAGAGCGGAGCCTTCAGCCAACCAGAGTGAATTCCCGTGCACCGCCCACGCTCATTCTCTCATCCTCCCCTTCCCCAGAGCAATCACTGCATCTGGCCAGTATAATGTGAAAAAGTTTCCAACGTGCCTTACCAGGGTACACCTGCCCTATGGATGACCCACGCATATCTCACCTATAGTCTATTGATGTTGTCGCAATTGCCAGCACTCTCAGTGTAATTACTGAAACACAGACATTAGAAGTTCTGAGTAAAGAAGGTGAGATTATGGAAAGATTTAGCTGTGTTTAAGGCACAAGCCCTATTTTATTTCAAAGGCATTGGTAATTAAAGCAGTGGCACTGAAGTCCTTCACAGGCTAGCTGCGATGAGGAAAAAAAGAGCCTATAATGTGGGGGGGTTCATCAGACCTCTAGAATTTATAAGTTTTGGGCTTTACTGAGCTTTTCAAAGTTTTATGAAACATTTTTTCCCGTAATTTAAACCCATTTGTTCTTTGGTTGAAGCTTAATTTAAAAAACATGTCTTTTGAGTTGAGTGGAAGTCTGACTAATTCTGTTGTAAATGCTGCTGAAGATGAACAAAACTAACACTATAATTGAAGAAAAAAAAAAAGCCTCATGCATACACACAGCCACAATCAGGCTAGTGCCTGACTTATGAGACTACAGCTCTTATTTTTGTTAGCTGACTCAAAATTGGCACCCATCCTGCTAAAATCTGTAACAGCCTATATGGAAATCTTAATGACTGAGAATCCAGAAGCTAAAGTTTCTCTACTAGTCTATTTTCCTATTTCTTCCTTTATTATATGTCTGTCTCTTCTGTTTCCCTTTCCCAATAAAGTATTCTCATTTAGATTTTATCCTTCCAGCCCTTTACTGATACACTCCCTTGTAGTATAAACCAAAGAGCATTCACCATCCTTTAGCACCATTACCTCTGACACATTGCTTCTAGGAGTTGGTCTCCAGGCCCAACCTCAGTGCCAGGTATACTATTCTTTTTCCACTCTCCAGGGAAGATGTGTAAAAAGTAGCATAGATATCTTCCTTCCTTCCTACCTCAACCCCTCTGTCTTTCTCCCATACATGAAAAAAATTCTTGGGATCTAGATGAAGCAGCAGCCTACCTGATGAGGAATAGTCCTGTACATTCTGGTTCATTCTCTGACTGCTCCTATACTTCCAGAAACATCTCATGGGTACTCATGATATTACAGCCTATTTTTCATACTAGAATTTCTCTTAATGATATTAAATAAGCAGTTATGATACTCTGCCTAGAAACAAGATGTCCTAATATTTGTCATAGGCACTCATAGCATCCTCTATTTTAAATTGCATTCCTTGCTACGTATGGTCTATAACAGGTTGAGAATTATGAGATGCCCATAGTTTCCTTTCTCCTTAAATGTTTGAATTTCATCCTCCTTTCCTCTGTCCTCTACAGGCAATCTTCTTTAACAAGAAAAGTTATTCTAGACTCCCCTTGTCTAAGAAAAATGCATTTTCTCAAAGGAAACTTCATTTGAGCTAGTGGAGTCAAAGTATATTGTTATGCCCTTCTTGCTGGCTAAGAATGCTGCTTAGCCTTACCTATATTCTACCACTGCCAAAGAAGGAAGTCTATTTTTTTTCCCTCTTGGCAACTCGTTTGGAGGTACACTATTGTGTTCTCAGAGTACTCGTTCTCAAAGGCTATTGTGAAAACTGTAGTAAACAGAACTCTCAGCATCAGGATACAAGAAACAGGATCCAAGGCTGAAACTATTTGCCAAAAGTGGATGTGACCGCTGCCCCATTCAATCCTGGATGGTACAACAGTTCATCTTAGCTGCTAGATATAGCACATTCTGTAATGAGGAGGACAAAGGTGGCAATTACTGAGAAACCATATTGCTGGAGAAAACAGCACCAGGATGTAAAAAAAATTTCCTTTCCATCAAGCAACTAAACAACGGATCTCAATTACAGATAGTAGGCTGTAGTCTCAATTTTTATCAGCATATTTCCACGTACTGTTGTGGAGCTCCATGATTACGACAACTGAGTTGATGACAACTGAGAATTTGGCCCAAAGATTGAACTTGAAATACTCAGAGCATTTCAATTAGCTTCTCTGCTGTTTGGCAGAATATGTGATGTCAGACATGCCAAATGGTTCACATTTACAGAAAACTAGAGAAGAACCAGAAAGTGGTAAATCTAAACATTTAGGAAGCTTAAGATTAAATACAGAATTTCACAGAATTAAACTACAAAGCAGAAGTAGTATTGCATAAGGAATAAAATACTGCAAATAGCTATGGAGGCAGTGATGTTCCTTCATTCAGATTCTGGAAGGAATAAGGGAAATGCACAGGGAAAAAAACACCACCAGATGATAAATCTGATACTAAAAGAAAGATTAACTAGATGTTACTATTCATTAAATTATTTACCATAGTGGAAAGAATACATCAAAGCAACTCCAGACAAAGGCAAACACTGGCTTGATACTACCCATCTTCAAAATTCAGGCACTTAAAGACAGATATTGTGGATGTTAAAGACAGAAAAGGTTTGATCTCCTGAATAATACAAAGACATAGAAACCTCCCCAGAAATTGCTCTAGCAAGCTTTTAACTAATTCTTGATATCCAACTATATCTTCTAGAGATATATTAAAACTTGGTTTGTAGGCTCTTGGTAGTAATACATCACTTTCTAGATGACATGTTTCAATTATATTCTTAATCTGAATCTGTGTAGTTGAAATTGTAAGTATTACATCTTTTACCTCTTTTTCCAGTTTCCACTGCTAGAAGAACCCTCCCTGCATAGATACTTACTGAGTAAATTGGCCTTTACCTTCTATAGGTTGGTCCAAGTCCCTGATGTCTACAAGTCGTAACAGTGCAGCTCTCTTACGTTCTTCTAGTACAGCTTCCCACACACTGTTACACTTAAGTTGTATCAGTAGTCCTCCAATGGTCTCTGCAATGCAGAAGCCCATTTAAATTGTAAACTAATTCAGAAAATATTACCTATTTTTACTAATATTCCATCGTTTCTTATCTCATTGGTAAATGGATTCTTTGGTGCCGTTGAAATCAAACATAAAGATGCTCCTTGCCATGTCTGTAAATCCATTCTGGCACATACCTCCAAAATGGAATCCTACGTCACTCAAAAACTTTCTGACAAGGCAAAGTTTCTGTGCAGAAAGAGGCCAGGACCTTTTCTCAGTCTTAATACTTTGTCATGAGCCACCAACAAAGAAGCCAGGCAGAAATACCTGGCACACAGTTATCCAGGGAGAAAAGATAAAAGAGCACTTCAGCATCCACAGAAAAGGAGAAGATTCAGGGTAAAATTGACCATAAGGAGGACAACTTGAGGGTCATTTTCAAGCACAAATTAACACTTGAGCAAAGCAAGTGTGTAGAGACCATCTTTTAGAACTTGATATCTTTATAGAAGCTACTTGTCTCACCTCATGAGTTTGCCACTTTCTAGCATCTTCCTCTCCCTCACAGATAGGAAGCATGTGCTTTGGAAGTCCAAGCAAGAGCTATCACTCACAGCTTCCATATTTGAAGATGTTTCTTTCTGTACTAGAGGTATGTTTTGGGTTTTAGTTGGAATGGATATTTCTGTCTGCTTACTACCTTTCATGCATGCAACTATAGTTGCACAGGAGTCTGAAACAGATTTTCAGAGTTGGGAAACAAAGTTGCAGACAATAACCCTTTTTTTTTTTTCCTTCAGTTCACAAATGCCTATTTTCTATAATGTACCACAGACCACTAACCAAAACCAAGACCTAGGCAAAGCATCCCCTCAGAGACTACCCATAGTTATGAGGAGAGGAGCAAGAGATTATATTCTGTCAGACATAAATTGAAGTCTTGATTCCTGTAGTCATTGACACACACATACAAATGACTACGTCAATGTAAGTTGTTCCATGGTAGCAACAGTAGACATGTGTAAACGTGTGTGGGATTGTGGTCTAAGCGCTAGTGCTACAATGCTACTTTTAAAATTGACAAAGAATACACAAGATCTTTGGTGACACAGAAAACTTCCTCAACTTTTGTATCATTCAAAATACAGCTCTATCCTTCAGCTCTATCCTTTAAGGAAGTCCATAAACAGGTCAAATCACCTCACTGGTTCAAGCAGCTAAAATAACATTAAGAAGTAATAATTTATGGAAACAGTTTTATTCACTTATATTCCAGGAATAACTAAAGCCATTTTGTAAAAGGAATTTCACAAATTCTACTTTGAGTAGAGAACATTCTGGAAACTATCACTCTAGCAATGCTTTAAAAATTACTCACAGCCTAATTAATATCTGCTTTAGGAGTTTAAGTTATTACAGGGTCATTTATCTACTCAAAGAATCTTGTACACAATTGAGCAGATTTTTAATGTTTAACGTTTCTGCCCATAAACTGCCAGTGAAAGACATTCACCTAAGGGAACACGATAGGTAATTCAGGTCTACGTTTCTCTTCAACATGTCTCACTAATGCCAGTTTTTCTAACCACAGGATAGGTAACATCACAGATGAATGAAATGCAGTCCTTTTTAGAAAGCTCAAAGCAGACTTAAAATTTTAGCACCAAAAGAGAAAACAACAACAATCAAAAAATTGCAAACAAACAAACAGAAACTTTTAAAAACCAACTGGAGATTCTATGGTTGGAAAAACTGTTTTCCAAAAGGTCTGATGTGAATGGTCTGAGATGCACATTATTAGTGAATGAACCTAGAAACATACATACCTTGGAAAGGTCCTCTCTAAAGCACAGTTTTCCCCACCAGCAGTCTGTCTTTTCTGAAACATAGCTGGCTAGAAGGTCATTAATCAAACTGTGGCTATCCTTCTTCCACCAGCTGCTGTCCTAATTTTTTAGGGGGATTATTCCTCTGGATTTCATTTCCCACTGTTAGATTGGCCAGTGTCTTACTAGGACAAATGGGATGTTGGGGAACACATGTCAGAGGATGCACCATTCAGGCAGGGCAGAAAGTTCCAGGACTCAAGAAGATGCATTTCCCTCAGCTCAGGCAAACGACAGCCTGCAGCACCTACAGAGGTGTCTTTATTGTGTCACTAGGACTCAGAAAGTATGGGCAACAATTTGAAACTTAAGAGGAGATCTGTGTTTAAATACAAGTAGAAAGCAGACCTAGGAAGACAACCCTTCTTAAATTTTGGGTCTGCTTAATGTTTTTTATTATGTGAGTCAACCTAAAGATGCTGGAAAGTCTTTTTAATCATGATTCTGGCAGTTATTTTACTTTTGGTTTGAGATTTTTGTTGTTGTTATTGTTGTGCCTTACATAATAAGCATAAATTTCTAAATTAAGAAAATATTTCTTTTAACTAGTTGGTGTTACTCTGTTATCCCTTTTAGTAATGGTTGAGAACAGAAAAGGTGTCTAATTGAAACAAAAGAGAGAATCAGCAGGGGAAAGAGACAACTGGTTCTTGTTAATGCCATTTTTTTCTAAAAGATGTGTTTTGAAGCATACACCTGGAATCATTGCTGCGAAGTACCCAGGAGAGATCAAAAAGCCCTCCTATTTCCTTGCTTTCCCAAGCACAAAAAGAAAATCAAGACAGTGTTTCAGTTAATGTAATAATGAGGTCAGAAGAACACAGAAAATCTGCTCCTTGTTATAAGAAACCTCAGAAAGCCTTCTTTTTCTTTTGTCTGTGACCCCACCCCTACCATACACACAATTTATCAACTACATTAGAAAGTTTCCCTCCTTTCCCTTTTCTCACTCTCCCATCAGGAAGCCAACTCGCGGCGGGCTCCAGCCAGCCCCCCCGGGACCCCAGCTGCACCCTTGCAGATCACAATGCACTCTCTCCTTTTTTGGACATTGGGTGAATTTCTTTGCCACTGCACAGCGAAAGGGGACGCTAATTCAGGCAGAGCATGCACTGGACCAAAGTCTGATCTCAGACACCCACACAATTCCTGTTGTAAGTCACATGTGTGCACATTTCTGACAGCAGGATATGCCCACTTGTGCTCTGTCTTCATGCATCAGCAAGAGTGGTGTGGCTGCCTTTTTAATAGAAACAAAAGTGTACAGAAATGATTTTTAAAAGCTTGGGGGCGTAGGCAGACTGGTAATGTTTCTCCAACTGAAACCCAACAGTTAAAAGAAGGCTGTTAAGCAAACCAAAGAAACTAAAACAGTTTTAGTCCTTTCTCACTTAAAAGGGATTTTAAAAGACTGGCTTGCATCCAGGGCAACTCTCTACTTGTAGATACGGGTTGAGGGACAGATTTCAATTTGACATTAGTTATGGGGAAGTTTTACCATTTATTTAAATGATCAAAAAGAAGAGCTTCAGCACCAGCCCAATTATTATTATTTAAGCTTAAGAGTAATAGATAATTGGCGTATGGAAAAGCAGTACAGTGTAAAAGCGTAAAGTATAAGTGTAGCTGGAATTCAACATTACTCAAAGTGTTGAGAAGAAATATCTATAAAATTGGTTTTAGATGTGTGAAGGAATACACAAATATGGCCATAAAAATAACTTTATCAGATTGCCTGGAAACATGAATATAAACTATTCAGATAAAAAAATTTAGAAGAGAGAAAGATAATACAATCAGGAAGAGGTTAATTTACCATTTGGTTTTGCTGTCATACCCTCAGATCTCATAGCAGGTTGGCTTATTTTCTTTTCCACATTCCTAGTTTCACCTGGCTACTAGAAATCATTATTTATTTTCACAATTTAACTGGTTTCAGAGTGTTGGAGAAGCAAATCTGGGAAATTAGAGAAGGATCTGGGAAATAAGATCTACTGCTGTCTGTTTCAAAAAAATACTGCCAGTAATGGAAATGCGTATATTTTTACAAGGACTGCCTCTCAAAAGTATAAACATTAATTTAAAAAAAGGTTTGAGAACGTTTAAAAACCTGAGCTGGTAAACAGATCACAACCTAAGAGATCACAACACACAATTCAAAAAATGGGAACATTACGTACAAAAAAAGCTGAGGTAAAAACCTGTACAAATGGAGCTGATGTTTCCAACCAAAAAAAATCAAATAAATGAAAAAAGATACACTAATGAATAAAGAACTCCAGACAAAAACAGACTGTAACTGTGTGATGAGTAAACAGGAAATTGGAGACAGAAAAGACAGAATGGAAGGAGTTTGCTGCCATATGTGAGAGCAGTTACCCTAAAACACTTCTTTGTTCTGTGCTAAACTAGCAGTTTTAATAACTTAATTTGGAGGAATAGGTGAAATTCTAGAGACTCTAGAGAATTTTGTCTAGAGACAAAAGTCATTTTGCTATCTTTTTTTCTACCAATAGTCACAATGAAAGTGAAAATCTTACAATACTCCTCCTCTGCATCTAGCTTTAAAATATGGAATATTAAATTTGAAATTTTCCTTTTCAGGTCTTGGGCATTTGTTGTCGTTATGCTTTCAGTCCATATACACTAATGTAATTTAGAGGAGAAGTTGTTCTATCCTGCCTGCAAAGATGTCCTTGAAGAACAAAGCTGTCCAAGTCACAGTTTACAAGGCAAGTCAAACAAATCATTTTTTTCCCAAAAAGTTTTTAGTTCAACTTCCATATTCTCCCAGGCGTAATCCATCTATTTCTAGGAGTGAAATTATCAGAGCTATTCCCCAGTGAGCTGAAACTTTTGTGGTCTATGTGGAAGAAGCAGCTGTAAAAATTTTTCACTCACATGTAAAATGATGTTTTGCTCACCCTGTGTTCATTTGAAGCAGGTGTAAATGATTACTGAAAAAACAAATTAGGGAAAACCAGCTGTTACTGAAAATGTAACTTCAACTGTGAACAAGTTTTTACTGTTATACTCTAAGAAGAGGGGCTATGATAAAAAAATTCTGCTTTCTGATACACTTTATTATCTCTATGTTATTATATGTTATCCTTAAACAATTTAGTGTTTCAGTGATTTATGATATAGGTTGAATTATCTATAATGCCTCTTTAGAGCAAAAAAATTAGCAAAGGGTCTAAGTCCACACAACACAAATTACTTTTTATATGTGGATACTTTGTAACTAAGCATATTTGATCTGGAATAAACGAAATACAAAACAAATTTCAATTATAATTTCCCAATTTAATCAGATTTCCTGCCCTACCATTCTACTCCTATCTTTTATACTTCTGGAACCTAGTACTACTTCAGGTTCAACTGCTGGACCAAAGAACTGCACACAGTGCAATGAAAGGTCCACAGAGACAAATAAACACATGAAGGGGTGAGCTGGCCCAAATGTCAGAAATTTTCAAATGCAAGTAGGGGAGTGCAGACTAAATTTACTTTAGTTCACTGAAACAACAGTGGGTGGCCAGGTTCTAGTCCACAGTGTACTAAACTGCTACATGTTATTATTTATTAGTATACATAAAACTCAAATACCAGAAATCAACACTATGTCCTCTATGTATTCCCAAGATTGCATTTTTTTGCTAACACAACAATACACAGGGTAAGAAAATACTAATAATTAAGTTCACAGAGTAAAACCTTATGTAGAGAAATGAGTTTGATGGCATCTGATACATGTCACATTGAAGGGACGCTTCTATTGTAACTTATACTGATGCAAATACAAGTAAGCATACCCTAGTATGCAAACGTGCTATTAATAAAACATTACCATATGTTACATACGTATTATAGACTCTTTGAAGAGCATACTCTTTCAGTTCTGCTCTGCTAATACTGAGGACTCAAAGCCATACATGGGAATCACAAGTGCTATTACAATACAAATAATAAAGATTTCATTCTGAAAAACAATTCATAAAAAATGTTAGTTGCATATCAACTAGTTACAATTTGAGTGAATAAAAAGTCTCAGCACTGTGGAAATATTTTTAATTACTATTTGAGGCATAGTAAAGCCATCAACAAACAACACCCCCTGAAAGTGCCTTTATTTAATCAATTACATTTTGTGACAAAGAATTTTTTAGCAGTGAGTATTTATATCCTAAATTAGAAATACAAGGTTTCTGGCTGCTTTGTGTTTTGTTCCTGACCCAGTGTTATTTTTCCTCCATTTCTGATCCAACCAGCTATTTAAATTCACCAGGATGTTTGCACATGTTTCCTAATTCACTTTATATGTTAGCTAGTACATTCTTTTTTATTATTAATTTTTTTTGGCATTCAACATGTCGTAGTAAAAAGCAAAGTCTATACTGTAAATGTTGAGTCATCAGTGCTCAGTAGAAGTCCTGTTGCCATTCTATAGAATGGCAAAGAATCTTCACAGAAGATATCACACATCCTGCCATGAGAGGCTACATTATGACAAAAATGAGAGAGCGCTTCTGTATTGATAACGAAGGGTTTCAAGCACACAGTGGGCAGAAGTCCTAACCTACTTGAAAAATATTTAACTGAACAATAATGGAGCAATGCCAAATACTAAAAGTTACCAAAGATAATTTTAATTGTTGTAGATATAATAGTGTTCAATGACAGCTGTTTTGGAACAAAAAGGTTATTTCCTGCAAATTATTGTAATATTTTTCTCCCAAAATAGCCCCTGATTCACTGCTAAAGTTACCTGGCATCCTCTAATGGTTAGCACAGACTAAAAACCAGTTATTAACTTTATTTTTTAAGAGTCTTAAGATCTTAAATTAAAATAATGGTTTATTTAAAAGACTAACAAGAGTCAGTTCAGAAGAACAGCTGACAAACCAGTGGAACTATTTGCATGAATGAAACATGATGACTTTAATATAACAGCTACTTCAAGCTGTATTGCCTGACCATATTTTATTTTCTTGTACTTCTGCAAAACAAAAGTCAACGATCAGTAAGGATTAAAGTTGCTGCTTCTCTGCCCAGCAAAATTCCACGCATGTCGGCAGCACATTTTTATGATGAAGATTTAATCACAGAGTAAGCAGATACTGTTTATGCAGTAGAAGCTGTCATCTGAGGCCTTTGAGTTTAGCATCTGTGTACATTTACACAAAACAACATTTGAAAAATATTATGCCCTAATACTACAAATATTTATGTACTTTTTCACTATGCTGCTGTCAGTAGTCTCACACTACTGCCTGTGAATCCATGTGTAAAAGTTAGAAGTCAGAGTTTTGTGTAGTGTACCTCAGTGGTCACAACTTCCGTGGAAAAAGAAGCCTCTGCAATGCAATTTGTGAGATGCTCAATTTTATTGTGATGCCACTCCTCCTGGTGATTATTTCAGAAATAATATTACTAAAATGGCATAATTTTAGGATGTTTAACTTGATTACAAAGACAAACAAGAAACTGGTTTCTTCAGTCTTTGGTCTTTTATTGAAAGCCATGCAACCCATTTGCTGTAAAGACTAACGGAGGTATTTCAGTTAACATAATTAAATTCATAGGATAGTCTGAATGCCATCTAATCCTCTTTCAGTCTTTACTACCTATTTCTGTCCCAAAGAATTACAAAAGGTTAGAAAGCTTGTAAGTATCTAAGTATATAAACCAAATTCACCAGACATTTGAAAGACATGCCAGTCTCCTTGGTTTAAAACCCTGCAGAGTTTCCCTCAGCAACGGAAATAAAAGTTGTAGTAACATGAAGGGGAGATCCATGCCCTGTGACTGAAATGCTGAGAAACTAATCCTTAAGGCTTGGCAGTATACCAGGAGGTGCTCCTGATTCTGTGACTTTCACTGGGATTTAGTAGCTGCGGCGTATACTGGTTTTCTACAGAATCATCATTTAGTTGACCGACAGTATTTCCTACATCTATCTGGAGCACCCTGGAGAATAGGGTAAAATATGTAAAAAGCAGGGATTTTAAAAATAGTATTTCAAATTAATTCCATCACAACAATGTATAAAAACTATAAAACAGGACAAAGGTTATAGGAAATGGAAGTACCACAAGATCTTCACACAATCCTCCAAAAGAAACAATGGGAGGGGGGGAATTAATTCTTTTCTAACAATTATGAGGGAGTAAATACCACAAAAATACCTTTCTCACAGTCTTACAAAGAAAGATCAGTTCTCTGAATGAGCAAATGTTTAATTGGAACCTGGAAGCAAAGTTCTCTAGATGCTTTAAGTTAAAATTTACACTTTGAGTTTTTCGTCTTCTTTACTGGAATCAATGAATTGCTGCGTGAGAAAGACAGCAAATTACATGAAAGGAATTACATTAGGAATATCGGTTTTGACCTGTTGATACAGTTATATACAAAGTCCTTTTATAAGCATAAAATAACTGTATGAACACTAATGGCTTCAGTTTCACAGTGCTATAGCAACCTAAGTATTATTTCCATGTTATATATGAGTAAAATGAGGCACAGCTAAGTGACTTAGTGACCCACAGGAAGTCAGTAACATGACCAGGAATAGAACCCAGACCTCTCAGCAGCTAGTCCCATGCTTTAACCACAAGACTAGCCACCTCCTTCCCATGTTATATTAGCACAACTCTAAGTCTTGGTTGCATCAGCTACTAATTTAAGATGTCTAAGCATGTACAACTGCAGAAATCTGAATTTCTGAAGTTGAGTAAGTTACATTCATAAATGTGTCTTAACTTAATCACCCAAGAAATTAGGATAAACTGTTTTTAAATGAGACTCAAAATGGCCATTGCTTTGAAATGATTCCTTCAGAAATAAATTTCTGGTGGATAGCAGTATATGCTTCAGATCTTTACTCCTATATATTCTTTTGCCTGCTATGTGTGTGTGATCTGCAATTTGGACCAATTTGACCAGAATGGGACTAGAACACAAAGATAATATCCAGTTACGGAAGAACCAGACAAACCTACAGAGAAAGTCATTCTCTTCAAGAGAGAATGAAATCAGAGAAGTCAAGAGCTGGGGAAGAGACCAAAGATCATGAAAAATACATTCTAATTAGAGGTAGGCAGGCTGGTGTGATCTTGGCTTTACTGAATTTAAAGCAGGCATGATTTGGATTTTGTTCTCTTTTTATCTAAGCCTCAAAGTTAAGGAAAAGGAGGATCATTTTTAGTTTAGAGGGTTCTTGTTTTGACCCGCTCTACAGTTATCTATGAAAAATCTGCATTATGCCTAGTCCTATCACTTTGCTGGATCCAAGGCACACCATGCTAAATGCAGTATAACAATACCGGAGTGCGATCTCCAAACAGTTTGGAATCATATCAAGGGATAGTCCTCTACCATCACTTAAAAGAAATGTGTTTTATACCAGGGGTTTGGCCGTATATCTGTATAAAACACCACTGATAGCAGTTGAAACTTCTGATTTCCTTCAAGTAAAAGTGTGTATATACAGAGTGTGAAAAATGGAGAGAGGTGTGTGGTGGAATACTATGAAATACTTTTTACAAACATACCTTCCCAGACCAAAAACGGAATACGATATGCTAAGACAAAGTTCTTGTTATCAATAAAAGAACCCCAGATATATAAATTAGAAAATTACATAACCCAAGAGAAAGTACACAAGGTAACTTTTTAAAAGGCAGCAATACAATAGTTTTTTACCTTATTTAAACTCCATTACTTTACATCAGTGTAATTTCCACAATCAGAACTTGTTCCTCGGACTGCTAGATTTATAGTCATACTGCTAGTGTATGAGATTGCCCTCTAGATGTTAAAAGTTTGGCTAGGTAATTTTTCGTTCTATCCAGAATACTGAGATGGGAGACACTGTGTGATTTGTGATTTTAAACTTCTGTAATGCACCTAGAGACCTAAAGCATAGACACAATGGAGACATCAAAATAATTAAGTAAAAGTTGGAACTAGTACATTTGCAGAGAGAGGAAGAGGTATAAATCTTTCACCTCTGTATCCTTATAAGATTTCTACCCTTTTCAAGTCAATCATAAAAATCACAGTATCACAGACTCTCCCTCTTTAATATAGTCATTGTTCTAACCTCGGATCAAACCATAAAACCCTACCTCGCGTACCTTAGAACCTGATGCACAAAAAATTGTTCATTAAGATGCAAAAGAGAAACAAAAATGTTTAAGGGAGGTTATTTGGTCCATGCTAATACCCTTATTGAACTTGAGATTCCACAAAGTACTCTTTCTCATTTCAATGGGACTATTTTTGCCATATGAGTCAATTTAATCTGCTTCAAATTTTCTTAATACTTAAAATTAATAATATACACTCAGTAATAAGTGTACGCAGAAATAAGATTTTCTTTTCAGATGCATCAAACTCTTCAAAAAGACTTACCATGCAAAACTGGAATGATAAAAATAATATAAAAAGCAATTCTTTTATATGAAAAGAACTAATGAATGCTTTTATATCTAATAAGAAAAACAAAGTATAATCGATCTTTTGTGAAGACAAGTCATCATCCAATTTTAAAACTAGAACTGATGCGAGAGGCCCTTTTCTGCTTCTCTTTGAACTTAGGGAAGAATTGCCCATGATTCAGGAAGGCCTGAGCCTGGCGTTTCATTCTTATTTCATAACCCTTAAAGGCCCCAGCCAAACCTACGAATTCTCTCAGATAATCAGGGGAGAAAGTCTGCATAATCAAAAACCGTGCAGTCAAATAATGCAAACAAAAGCTGTATGAGAAATTGATAATGTCTTTATTATGACCATTTCATTACTGTACAAAGAAACTCCAGAATTAATTATAAAATAGATATTTGTAGCCAATTTTATTTCTTTACCAATATGAAAATGATTAGCTTTCTATGTTCCACGTGTGAAAAAACTCACTCTTTGTTGATAAAGAAAACCAGATTAATTCAAATTATAAATGAGGTATATCTTTAACTACCAAAGAAAATCTATGGGTTCTTCATCCCTTGATTCTTCATATTAAGATTAGCTGTCTTTCTAAAAGAAACATTTAATGAGGTACCAAATGCTAACTGAAAATCTACGTTAAGCAGGAAATCAAAGTAATTTTTTTCCCTTCCTGTCTCAACCTGTTAAAATGTGTATTTACAAAACCTAAGTAATTTGTAGATAAGTCAATATTACTGTTTCTGCTTTATATTTTATGAGTTCTGTTCAAAGGATGAACTTGCTAAAATAATATAATGCTTACAACAGAAATAAAATGATATGGTATTTGTAATACTTCTCTGAAAGCTCTTGTTTGGCAGATTTCTCTGGACTGAGTTAGATATGCCCATTTCATCCATGCAATTTAATTAAAATCTAAACTATGCTTTGTATTTCTGCTTTACTTATGAACTTATTAAAAGCCTAGGCTCAAGGTATGAGTTTATAGTCACAATCAGATGCTCATTAATGCCTACCAATTTTTGGAACACTCCCAGTTTCATGGAGTTTTTAAAAATTTACATGTTAAAGGCTAGATTTTTGGGAGGCCCCCTCTAGTATTCGGACTCTTAAACTAAATGGGTATATCCTCCAGCAGTTTGCACAGAGAACAGCATTGTTTCTCTTCTCAGAAGAGCTAAATCTGAACTCTGTGGCGGTGTCCAGTTAAGATCCTTCTTCTTTTAACTTTCTATTGAAACTTTACCTGAGATATTGCTGTAAAATGGTTAGAGGTAGTAATAATTTAAGTATTTAAGCCTCTGGTTTTGTTAGATTATTTTACCCACATTTGCCTGTTTATTCATCCATGGCATCTTGGGCTAATTCTGAGGTTTTGTTTTACTTATTTTCAGTACCTGTCTGCTAATTCTGAGTCAGGGTATTACTGAAAACGTATTACTGCACTATGCTAAAAAAAAAAAAGCCATAAGAAGAAAACAAATAAAAACCCCCCAAACTTACAAACAATAGATTTCTACATTTCTGGGGCTAAAAAATTCAGATGGATGGAAAAGCATGGATTGAAAACAATTCCTTGGTATGTCAAGGCAGAAGTAACACTTACTTCAAGCCTATACAAATAGACAGGTAATTCTCATAAAAATTAACACAAGGCTTCAAGCCTCTACAGACAGAAAGATTGCTCTCAAAAACAAAAAGCTGTAGGCGATGTTAGTATCTATAAGTAGACCAGGTATTTTGACGTATTCAACTCTAATCTATAAATTGCCTTCAGTATACAAATAATAAAGCAAACGTAGGCTCTATTTCAAAATGCGTGATGACTAAGAACCATAATGAGGCAAATTTAGGATCCTCTGAATGTTCTAATGATGTCCAAGAGATCAAGAGTTTTTAAAGATAAACTGTTGTATCCTGGGGCATCTTGACTTACAAGATGACTCTCTAAAGCCTGTTGATCTTATGACTTTTTTTTTTCCCCCACATCTAACTTCTTTTTAAAAGAATCAGAGGGTGAAAGAGAAGGAGGTGACATGCTTGTTTGAACTTGCTCTCTCTTGAGACTTACCGAACATAGCCTGTACCATTTCCCTCTGCATTCCTGGGAGGGGGGGGGCAAAGGGGGAAGAGATAATCTGTAGCTTAAAATAAAAAAAAAAAAAAAAAGTGAGGGAAAAAGAGTTTCATTTACCTCAGTTACTGCTAAGAATCTTTTCAGAAAAGCCTTTACTCCTGTGACAGAGGATACAAACTGACGTGAGGTGACCAAGCCAGAGGGGAGTTAGCTGGAGAATGGGAATGCAAAAGAGAAAGCAGTTAGCAGCCGGAAAA
>VYZM01021987.1:121814-144481 GCA_013398915.1 Dromas ardeola | reverse complement strand
TTTTTACGAATTTCTCAACCGCAGAAAGTCGGGGAGCCCTTCTGAGCCTGCAACAACTGAGATGCTATGTTGAAATGTATTATGTCTTGATGGCATGCCTCAGGTTTGCAGGCGTGTTTTGTAATCTTCCTGGTGTCATTTCTCTCCAGGGTAGTCTACAACTGGAGAGTGCAAGTTCCTGTGGTGTTGTAACTTTGTGGCACTGTGTACACACGACAGCACAATGCTGACTTAACAGTGATGTATTTATTAATATCAGTGACGTAAAGCTGGTATTTATTCTGATGAAAAGCTCAGGACATTATCAATTTGTCCATGTACTGTGGGCTCTAGGTTCCTTTAAATTAGCAGGACCGATCACAATTATCCTTGAAATAAATAGGGTTGTGGGCTAGCCTTGTATTTGTGACTTGCTGCCCCATCTCTGGACAAGATTTGTCGTGGAACATGATTGTAACGTTCCATTTAAAAATCAGTATTCAAAACAACAAAAAGAATTTTTTTGGTACCAAATAGTCTGTAATTTAATCAGTAATTTACCTTTTAAAAGGTTACTATGAATTGTTACTAGTTAACTAAAAGTTCCCAGTGTACACCCAGTAACTATGACATATAATACTCGGTGCTCTCCTTTGAAAAGAAGTTTCGTATGTTGTGCTCCCATTAATATCAGAATTTATTGCATGAAGTTGCATGTTTGACATCATTATTCTCTTCGGCTGTCACAAAAAAAATTGCTGCAAAAATTACTTAGCGATTTAATTATGAGATTATAAGAAATCACTCTTAGCAGTGTGTTAAGGCATGTGGTACAATGTAAGGATGGACTTGTCATAGGGAGAGAGAATCGAAAAAATAGTTGTCATGGACTTTGAATGATAACCAATCAGAAATATAATTTAAAGGGATTTTTACACAGGTGGCTTTTGAATTTGAATATTCTTAGGCATCAGTTTTGTAAAATACCTCATTAACAGTTAGTAGTACAGAGATTATATATATCGGTAAACAGCCTTAAGATAACATGTATTTCTTAGAAATGCCTCAATGTCAAATTCCTGGATAATACAGTTTATTAAACATCAGCATTCAGTGAAACTTCCATTACAATATAGAACATACAAACAATTCTTTATCTCCTGATATAAATTTATATTTCATAGAATAAATTATCACAAAAAATGAAGGTGGCAAAATATCAGAATTTAATTGAAGAATATTGAAGCTGTGCCTTTTAACGTTCCTTGTGATACAGATAAAAATACCCACTATCAACCCTGCTTCTAAATCTGACTCTTCCGTGATTTTTTTTAAATAACCATAAGTCCATTTCTAAGCCAATAAAATAAATTTAGGCCCAGCTTCAATTATTGTCAGTATAATTTTCTATTCATAGCAATGGCTAATAAAATGAATTTTGCAAAAAGTTATATTGTAAAAACAAGGAAAAGTTTAAAAGTAGAACAAAAACTCTGTCTTGCACAAAGCTGGACTGACTAAATAATGAAAAGTATACTTAAATATTTTTTTCACCTTGATTGCTGAGGCCCTCTTTTGTTGTTTGGTTTGTTGTTTGTTTGGTTTTTTTTTTTAGCATATAATCTCTTCAGAATGGTGTTGAATATATTTACTAGCCATTTTTTGTAGCCTAATTGTGAATCACTAGTTGTGCATATTTGATATTCAGAATTTGAGTTTCTTTTACTAGCTTTTGTCACAAGGATTATTCCTGTATTCTCCTCTGGCAGGCAGTAAAACAGTTTCCAGTGCAGTTGCTCAAGAGAAATTAAAATACAATTATAAATTCTCCATGCTACGTTCTTTTGAAGTCATGGATACAATACTCTCCATTAGTTATTGCTACTAGTTTCATTTTTTAATCACTGGTAGATTTACTGAATTTAGCATGATATTAGATGATAAGTGCTAATTATCCCATGCTGTATTTCCATAATGATGTACATTGTTTGAACAGCAGGGATCTATTTTTCAGGTACTTCATACCAAATGTTCTCTGTATGTCAGGTAGCTTTTTTGCGAACTAACATAAGAAAAAGTTAGAAATAATCCAAAGCAAGACAACATTGTTATACTCAAGTCCTACATACCCATGCCACAATCAGAAATTGGGGGGTTCCATTAACAGGTCAGTTCTTAAGGATTTCATTTAACTGTTTCAGAATACTTGGAAAAAATCTCCCCCTCGCTCCCTTTTTTTTTTTTTTTCCCCTGTGAAGGCCTTTCCAAGGCAGAATGAAAAATGAGCGAGCCGTAAGATTTGTCTTCAGATATTTAGATTCCCAGGAATATTAAATGTAAATTGATTCCTACATTCAATGATAAATCTCTACATTTCTTTTGTCTGTTTCTCCCCACCCCCCCTGCTTTTTTTTAATGAAGGATAGTCTGTCTCTTTTCAGTTCTGCTTCTTTTCAGGTTCCAGTGACAAAGTATGTAGAAAATGTGGGTGCTAAGCAAATTGGCGCCCTAGTACTGGCACCTGTGGTGAGTGGGGCTTGGGATACTTTCAGATCTTGCAGGTATAAGGAGATACGAAGGAGAAAATACATGTGGCAACCATAGGAAAGACTGCGTTTCTACGTCAGCATCAGGTCTTCTACTGCAATGTGGACTTCTCTTTTGCCTGTTGCTACAAAGATGTCAGCTCTTCTCACATCACAAGGAAAATACACAACTAAATCTTTTGTAGGCTTTTATTCTTTTAATTTGGGGGAGGAAGCAGCAAGGCCTAGTACGCGGTCTTCACATCTGAAAACTTTTGCAGACCTTCAGTCAATTTGATCAGGCTCACATTTTTCTCCCACTCCACCCACACCTTCCATTATGTTATTTGGCCTGTTTGTCCTCTCTTAAACCACTTTATAGAATTGAAATAAACAGTTACGTCATTCTCCAATTAAAATTCATGATACATGAACTATATAGGTATTTCTAATTACCTGTGTTGCAGTAGTACCCAGCAGCCTAGTCAAGACTGGGGCCATCTTGTTACTCACTCAAATGAAAAGATTGTCCCTATCCTTAATACTATATGATCTATGACATAAGGATGCAAATAGGTACAGACTTACAATGGAGACACAATGTAGTAGTGAGATTGATGCAAAAATTTTAATTTAAAATACACTGTTTTGATTTATGCTTACAATAGTAGTAGATTCCTACAACAGTTATAGATTCTAATTTGCATCATGACAAATACAAAAAAGTTAGGTGTATGTGTGATAACAAATTACAGCAAAAAAACCCCTCAACTTCTAAGCAGCACCCTATTGTCTCAGTACAGCTTGTTTTAGTTTGCATTTTCACTAGATTTCAGTGCAAATAGAAAAAATATCCTGCTTAGAAAGGGGAAGATAAGTAACTACCTCAAAATTCGGGTTGTGAATTTCTGGAATCGATTAGCAGATGATGCTTTGTGGACTTGCATAAGCCACCCCCTTCCCTCATGACTAAGCAGATCACCTCCATGCCATGCAGTCTGCACATTCAGGACAAAGTCTATGAATTCAAGTCTATGAATCCCAAAGTCTACTCTGCTGGTTGATAATTAGCAATTTAAAAACCACAATGCTTACGTAGCTTTGTGTATGTATGTTCAGGCAGAAGTATGCTTGATGAATGCTAAGATGAACGTGTATGTATGATTACGTACATACTTGCAGGGGATATGTCTGTGTGTAGGTAATGTATTAACTCTATATTATAGAATGACTTCCTACTTATCTCAGTAATGTTGAAAGGCTATATATAACATCTGATAACACAGTATAATAAATATTGGATAATATCCCAACAGAGAGATATACGGAACATTCCACAGTATCAAAAAAAGATGATGTTAGTTTATTGGAAGATGCATAGAGTCTAGGAAAAACATCCCAGCTTCATTCAGGTCAGTGGCGGTTCTGCTGTTTCAGTCTGGTCAGGTTTGCAATCTACGTGCAGTGTTAGAAATTTTGTCCTACGTACGGGTTGCTTCCATGCAATTACTGTTGAAGTCAGTTTGTGGTTTTAGCCTACTGAAAATATAGGGTCTGACTCTAAGTGAATTGCTGTTTGCTTGCTGAGAGTAAATGCCTGAAATTAAATATCCATGAATATATATTATAGCAAAAGTCCTACATGTTTTTCTTTAAATTATTTAAGAACTGCCAGTGTAACAGGAGTAGTATATTTATCTGCTTTTTGTTCTGGAATTTATGTGATCAATTTCTTAATGTATTTTAACTCTAAATGAAATACTAACATTTTGATACAGATATTGCAGTTGGTATTAGTTTATTCTAGACCTTCAAATTAGACATGAGTTCTAGTTTTGGTCTTATAACAGCTATTATGGGAGGAAAATATTATACTTCATGCTGTTTTACGGGTTATTGGAATTTCATGAGCTCCATGGGAACTCATGTCTTTCCTCTTTATCACAAATCTGACTGTGACATATTTTAGATTCCCTTTTGCCAGAATCCTGTACTTTTTTATAGGAGACCTCCAGCTACAAGCCCCCGACTTACCTGTGTGTATGTACAAAATTCTAAATAAGTTATTTTCATACAAACACTTTTAGCTGTCATGGAATAGGCATATAGAATAAGTGAGAGTGATGGAAGTTTTCTTACTGCGTCTTGTGTTTTTCCGCTGAGTTTAAGCAAATTACTTTCCAGAGAATTTCATATTCGCACAAAGTAGCCCTGCCCAGAATTATGATCTTGTCTTAAACTTTTTACACAATATGCGATTACACACTGCATTGCATAAAATAGGATTTTATGTTATAATATTGCATTATAAGTCCATAGTACTTGTGTGTTTGTTTAGATTTATTGAACAGAGATGTTGTGTAACTGCTGTAACTACTCACGATTGTGTAGCAGCAATTTTGAAGTCTGAGAGGCTTTGAACTTAGGTTGCTGTCTACATACAAATAGAATGATGTACGTTTTCAATATTTATGCTAGGGGAATATTTTAATATTGCTGTGAAATAAGTTCTCAACCATGGTGGTTTGAAACATATGTCAGACTACCAAAAGAGTCACTCTGTTACACCAAAAAAAGGAACTATGAAAAGAAAAATGTTAATTACAGGCTTTAACACTCACACCAAGATCTTCTAGTAGGGGTGGTCAGAAAAACAGGTTTTACTACCTAGACCTGGTGCTTTGTGGTGCTATCTAATATGGGGGCTTGTGGAAAAATGCGGCCACTTCTATTTACTGCCATCCATAATGTACATATTTCCTCATGATATGTTTAGGTACTGACTTTTTATGTCTACAGTAAATAAAACTGAAGAGTTTATCCTTTCTTCTTGAATATGTTTTACTTGGAGTTCACTGTTCCCTACAGCGGTATTTCAGCTACAAAATTTTATGCTGAATCTGAGTTTTTAAGCATGTTATAATGTGGTATATTGCTAAATCAATTTTTAATCCTACCTAAGAATGTAAAAAAAAAAAGTATAATTTTATTTTCAGTTACACCCAGAGAAATCCATAGATAAGCAAGTACCTGAGGGCAAAAGGTTGCTTTATTTACACAGAATTTTATCTGTATTCTCTAACCTTATTCAGGACCGTATTTAATGGAATCATGAGAAATTTTGAAGAGGCCACAGACTGAGGTTCTCATTCCCTCCAGGACAAGGAAAAATTATGTTACCTCTTTGCTTTCTAGCTTGTAGTATGTCTGAAACAAAATTCTTGCACTGACCCAGTGATGTAACTATTCCTCCGATTCTGCTAAAGTTAACCACTGATAGTGGATGGATTTACTTTGTTGAGTCACTAAAGTTCTGTGAGGCTTTTACTGTATTTCTTCTCTGTCATTGCCCCTGGATGCCATCATTTGCACTTAAACTGCATATCTGAGATGCCTTTTTTGGCATGTTAGCGTATTTGATTTTTACAATTATTAGAAATATTAAGAAAAGCAGGCTAGTGTTTTATTTATTTTAAATATCCCATAGTAATTGTCAACATAAACAGAGTTTGACAAATGACTGCATATTGCAAGGCACTCATATGAAGGTGCAAATTTTTTTAGTTTTGCCCAGAACATGATTACAGAGTGTGGAAACAAAAGTTCTGCAAATATGCTTTCACTTTCAGAATTTCCAGCTGTTGCTGAAGATGGTTTGAGATGATAAACAAGATGAAACTTTAAGCTTTATTTAGAACAAAAGGATTTTGCATTAAATCAGTTCTCTGAATGAAATAACCAGCATTAAAAAGTCTTATTTTCCTGGATTTTTTTTTTTTACATTTACACTAGAGCTATTGCCAGAATTGCTACATTGGCCTGCAGTAGGTTATTTAGTAAAGATCTCAGCTAAGTATGAGTTGTTATCATCAACTGCAGAATAAGTTTCAAAATTACTATTACAAAAGTTTATTATGACAGGTCCTGAATTTAAAATAGGAAATAAGCAAACATTGAAGAATCACTTTGAAAGGTTCGGGTTTTTAACAATGGTTTTAAAATATTTTTCATTATCAAGGCAATGCAAAATAATTTCCAAAAGTCCTATGGAAGCTTAATTAGTAATTCCTAGCTTGTGGTTTGTTTTGTTGTTTTTTTTTAATTATTTGGATGTTGGCACATAAGGAACACTATTGCAAGCAAATTCCATGCTTCCTTTCCATGATTAGCTTGCCAATTGATCTTGATTCTGTTTTGCAAGCTTCTTGGAGTAATAGCTATGATGTGAGCTTGCCAATTGTCTTGAACTGGTTAATTGTTTTTGTGATGCAGAGAAGAACATTATGGGATGATGAATAAGAGACCCAAGAGGGTTCCTTACACAGTTTCCTTTGGGCACTGCCCAAAGACTTATTCTTTGGGTCTGCCTCATGTGATCAGGCTGGCTAACTTTACCCAGTTAAATCGGGTGCGTCAGATTTATTATGTTCATAACTTCTTGTTTAGTTTGGGGGTTTTTTTTACAGTAATCCAATATCCCAATACCTTGTATAAAATATACGCTTGAAATTATCTCACTGGTTTATGTTTTACTCGGGCTAGATAGGATAAAACACCAGATTATACAAGTTACTTTCTGACATAGGTAATGACATTTGAGGAATTATTTTCTTAGACCAGGATTACTAATTTATTAAGAAATAGTTATTACAGCACAGTTGGCATAGGCAGGCATTCTTGACAGTGCTTGAAGAAGTACTGGAAAACCCTTCAGTATCAAGAACCTATTTTTCCTCCAACAAAGATATTTTCTTGTAGACATGTTTTCTTGAAAATTTTTGGCAATGAAAATCTTAGTCCAAAAATAGAATATTAAAATACATATTTTCCCACAAACATACCTTCATGTTTTAATTTATATTAAAAAAAACCCCACCTAGCATGCTAATGTCATAGTTCACAGTAATGGATCCCATTATGAAATGAGTCTGTCTAACGGCTTATAATTGTTTTCATTGTTCTGTACATTGGAATATGGTATCTGTAAAATTTTTAATGAGTCAGTTTTGTTAAGAAAGGCATTTTTTAATGCAAGAAAAGAGTTACATACAGTACAGCGGCCCTCTGAGCTGTACATAATATGCTGTTTCATCCTTCATGATGTAATACTGAGGATGTGGAAGTCACGTGCATTTCTTGCCATTCTTTTTTGGGTCACCAGAGTGCCAATTTTGAGTAGGTGAGAGATCAAATGAAAATCCAGAAAACTGCTGTCTGTATATTTTATCAATTCTGTTTTTAAAAGATAAAAATATTATCAACAGTGTTCTTTTCCTTTACAAACAAAAATATCCACAAAACAAAATTTGTGCGGAATAGGTGGAGTAATGTGTAACATTAAGATAGGCTCTGGCTTTAAAATATTGTGAAATAGATAGAATATCTTTAATCTTAGTAGAGGCTAATGGTGTTCAGTATGATTAGACTAATTGCAGTGGTGGATTAAGACAGGGATCAAAGGCAAATGTGGGACTTTGGAGGCCCAGCAGAGAAGAGATTTGGGAAAAAGTGAAAAAGCTGTCCATAATGAGTATCAGGAAAGGGAATTAATTAATTAATTAAAGGGATTTTTGAAGGAAGGCAGTGGGAAGATTGGCTAAGATTCTCTTGGTTTTCTTCATTTATTTAGCCCTTTTTATGTTTGCCGAAGAAGATATTAGAAAGCAGGGCAATTCTTTCAAAAATACAGATGTTTGAATTTCTTTCTCAAAGTTTAAAGTTTATTGCTGGAACCTTCTTGATTTTGAATTCTTCTCTCTGGTCTCTTATGAGATTTTCAGCTTTTCTTGGTTTAAGATATGCTGACAATGCCATAACGTGGTCTTTCACTGTATTTTGGCATTCCTACTCATTGTTCTTTTTCTGCCCAAGTTTGTTCTGTTTTTTAAATCTAGCCTTATTTATTACTCCTTTGAGAACAGGAACTGTCTGATATGCTAACAACAAGTGACAGCTTTCCTGTCACTAAGGACAGGAGAACAGGCAGTGAATATTGCTGAAGTCTGAGGTAAGTTTAGAATAACAATAACTTGTACATACACAAAATTTGATATACTGTAGTGTGACTACATTCTCTGACGCAGGCTGTGCAACAGATTCCTGTCTCCTCCCCCATCCACTAACAGGAAGGCACAGCACAATGTTATACAGCATGTGGCAATTTTAAATTTCTGCTGAAGCTTGACCCTTAGACAGGAGGGTGACTCTTTTGTTGTCACTGGTGAAATAACTGTACCATGAACCTCCTTATAATGTCAGAATGAATGGATTTAAATTAAAAAAAAAAAAAAAAACAAAACCACAAGTTGGTAGAGAGGAAAACAGTAAGAGACAGCAGGACCACCTCTCCCTTTCCTCCCCAAATCTGCATTTTGAAGGGAAGAATAAAGGGAGGGAAAGGTTTGAGGTGAATAAGGTGAGAAATCCAGTGTAAGTGGGAGAGACAAAGTCGAGAGAAACTTATTTTCCTGGAAGGAAAGCAGAAAAAATCAAGGAGAAAGAAGAAACTGATGCAAGTATGGTTGACACTTTCCTGACAATTACTCCAGGAAGGGCTAATGAATGCAGTAATTATACCTGTCAGTTACTCTGTGGGAGAAAGGAATTCTTTGGAGTTCAAAACGGTAAGAGTGATAGAGTGCTCATTTAGTTAGGAATATGGAAATCAAATAAAGACAATGTAGGCTAAATACTATATAGCATGTTTTCTGATATGTTTTCTGATTCCAGTATGCCATATAAACTGTTGTGTAGTCCTCAAGGAAAGCATCTTCTGAATAAGAATTTCTGAAATGAAATTGGAGGAAAAAAAATGGAAAATCTATTGCAGAGATGAGTGCATCGGGAATAGATACTGGGAGACCCTATAGGGTTTTCCTCCCTTCATCTTCTGTGAGCCATTACTCATAATAGGTTCCCTTATGCCCTTTGATGCTGTACAGTCCATCTGAAGAATGGTCAGTTTTCCTCTACAACCACAGGGCGTGTGGATCATAGAAGCTGGGGGTGGTTTTGAGGTGCTTATTGTATCCAGTATATTGTTAGCTATTCTCAGAGCAGGAGATGAGATAAATAGTAAGCAAGAAGTTTCCAGTTTGCTGTAGTATTGCTATCTTTATATTGTGGACTTTTGAATCAGCAAAATACTTCTGTTTTCACATGACACAAAGATAGATAGGTAGATGTCTCTGATAGATGTCAGCTACAGGAGTTTGATAATTTTACTTGCTTTGTCTGAGTTTCAAGAATGTAACTTGTATCTTAGAGTTTTCCATCTCTGCAGTTTCTTTTTGCACAGATATAATGTTTCGCTGAAATGAAGTGTGAGTTTGGGAAAAACAGTTCAGTACATTTTATGTTAGTGCTCAATAAAACAGTGTACAAAGGAAATGCAGATTTCTGAGAGTTCTAGAGTCTTATTCACATTCACACTGATGCTAACGCCTTCAGAGTTGCATGCTTCCCCTTCCTGAAAGCTAAGAATACCTACTACATGCATTGCCAGCTTGCAGGCAGAAAGTGGGACCACGTTTAGGAAAAAAAGTTGATACATAATTAAATAACTCAGTGAATTTGAGGAAAAACAAAACAAAAACCCAAAGCAAACATATTCCCTAGTCTCAGAGAAGTCTAATTGAACTCAAAGGCTAGATCCATACTAGTAAATTAAAAAGTGCTGTAACTTGGGCACAGGCTCAGGAACTGGTTTGTTAAGTGGTCAAATTCTTAGAACTGTCCCTGGTCCAGTTTTAGCTCAGCCAACTAACAGCCATTCACTTTCCAGAAATACTTTGGGAGTTATCGTGGGCCATGGACCATTTGCACAGGCCATTGACGTATTGCCACCCAGTTCTGATGCCTAAGGGAGTTTGATAATCTGAGTGGAAGAAATATGACCAGAGTGAGAGTCCCGGTACTCTTTAGTTTGTTAGTATAGCTGAAACTGAATGAGTTTTAATGCCTCTCAGACTTGTTATAATTTCCTTTTAAGTTTCTTCCTGCCTACGGACTAAGATAAGCTGTTTTTAATGTTCCGTTTGTAGATTTTTAGCTCTAAAAAATTTAATAATTTATAACCTGGGCGTCTTTGTAAGTTTGAAAGCTGGTAGCACTCAAGAAAGAAATGGAAGGTGTATGGTTGGCATATTATGGAAAGAAAAATCTATGTAAGTCATTTTAGTCTATATTGTCTGTCCATCTGGCTGTCATATAAATAAATAAAAGGACATATAACGTAAAGCCCAAAATCCTTTAAAATGCTCCTAAATTTTTTTTTCTAACCTCTGGTGAAGGATCAAGTTGTTATCGGAGCTTGTTTCGCGTGATGGCAAAGTTCTCTATTTATACATCTTTCCTGAGCAGATGTCAGTAAAATACTTGTATATGACATAGTCATTGCTCTGAAAAATATGAAAAATATTTTGAAATTTTCACTGTCCTATTGTCTGTTCCAAGAACTATAGGTAACTACCATTGTAACTCACCTTTATATAATACATTACAACTTGTTTGCTCTGAAAATTCCTTTTGGCTCAAGTGAAAGTACACGGTACAAACAAAGTTATGAAATGTGTACACAAGGTGTGAGAGTAGATGGTTATACTTGTGTATAACTTTATGGTTCTGATCCTTCAGGGTAATCACTGCTATCTGACCTTTATGCACACCATCTCATTGATTTGAATGGGATTACAAATGAATATTAGGGCCAAATCAGACTGACTGATTTTCCCCAAATAGTGTCAACAAATAAGTCATGGATTTTTTTTTTATTTTTTGATTAAATAGAAAGCACAGAATTGTAAAATCTAAACATCTGTTCAGATGAATGTGTATTTTAAGACTTGAAGATTTGAGAGCTAAAATATTTGACAATGTGGCCTCTATTTTAAGCCTCATTTCTGTTGTAAAAGTTGATAAATATTTTGACTGTTGAAATCCTTTCAGCTGTGTCACTATCGATTCAATTAAAGGAGCAATGTTGTTCAGACTTAACAAAGATAACGGTAAAAACCTACTATAGGTAATTAAACAGATGAAGCATTCAAGAAGAAATATAGAGTAAGTTAACATTTTTTCAAGAGGATGAGGCACTAACTTACTAATAAACATATGACAAAGCACAATATAAGGTGGACACTTTTAATATTTTAACTTCAAATAACTGATTGGCAATCTCAGAAACAGCATGTAGAGGAGGGAGTTCTGTTTACCTTTGCAAGAAGGACATTGTCTTGAATATGGGAAGCAGAGATGGGGGAAAGCACTGCATGAAAATTATCTATATAGGAAAAATACCCCAGGGCTCATTAATCCTTTGCATTATTCTTAATTAAAGACTAATTTTGAAAGTAACTCTGTATAAACAAACCAGTGTCATTTTTAACCCACCCCAAACTGGATAAAGTCAGCACCTTGTTACATGTGGTGTACTCAGCAGCTCGACTGCAGCCAAACTGGATCAGGAAGAGTAATCCAGAAATGCAAAGTTCCGTAAGATCATTTCCTGCTTTCCAAATCTTGAACGCATATTTTTTCAAATTGCTCCACCTTGGGAAATCTTAGCTAAAACAGGAATTAAACCATAAAAATTGATATCTGGTGTGTTTATATCAAATCTAATCAAAATTTTCAAACCTAAATGATTTGTAATGAAGGTAAGAGTAGCACAGAAGGACAAATAAGGAACTAATGTGTGTATTATCCTGGCTGTTAAAAATTACTATTCTGTCCTTATACAAATTGCTTTTTGAACGGTAGAAACAATTAAGTTAATTTCCTATGGGTATGTCTTTTACGATTTTTTCATTAGGATTTTCTGATATTTATTACAGGGTGAGCTCGATCTGTTGCTCTTTCAGTGGTGACACTAACAACAATTTAGGCATATTTTGTTGAAACTCCTCCACATTGTAGTTAGTTCTAGCTGAAACAAGCCAATGTTTTCCAAAGCTCTTGGGGGTGAAGAGAAAGAGACCAACAAAGACATTATAAGCCTTGTTTCTTTAGGATTACATTTATCAAATGAAAAATTAGTCTTTTAATTGTCATTGTTTGAATCAATCTGTTAAACAAATATTGATGGTTTTATAATATGGTTCAAATTGCACTTGAGTCTCAATTTTAAAGTATTCTGCATACCTGTGGGATGTGCTGGCCAGCTTTAAGAGCCACTGAAATATGTAACTTCTTAGAAAGACCTTTCAGAGTGAGGCTATATCTTAGTTAATATTACTACAAGGAACTAGAAGCACCAGAAATCCCACAGGCAAATATGTTCCCTTTTGGCAAATTAATCATGGCTTCCAGAGCAGATGGCACACAAAAGCATCTAAACATTTTCAGTTTATTCTTAATTACTTTGTCAATCTTTTGAAATTTCCTTTCCTCTGTAGTTGAACCACCAACTCTTATTCCAAATTGTTCCAAATTATAATTTCATATAGCCTGAAACTTTTTCAAGAGAATAAAAAAGCAGTTTGTGGCCTCCAGGAGAGCAAATTCCAGGGTTAATTTATAACTAAAGCAAATGTATCTATAAAAAGAAGAAAAGCTCCATAAGAAATATGCTAACAAATGACAAGAAAAAAGAGGCTTGATAAAAGATATCAGAACTTGTTTGGCATCAGTGATTTTATGACTGAGGAATTCAGTTATAGGTGTGTTGGGAGTACCAAATCACAATTCTTTAAATTACTAATGGGAGACAAAGCTCTTTATCATGGTCTGAATGTGAACATGCAATGTTCAGTCCTGCCCTCTGTAAATAAACTTTTAGTACTTACAGTATGCATCTGCACTGAGAGTCTGTGTCACCAGAGTTGAAAAAGATACATGATTTCTGTTGAATCACTTTTCAAACATGTCTGCTGATATACTCTTCTATTAGAAATGCTGGTAACCAGCAGATCTCTGCCCGCAAGTTTGTAATGTTCAGTAATTTTTTCCTTCTATATTATTAACATTTTTCTGGAATCTTAGTAGATTTGTTTGCGGAAAAGTTAGGTGTGTATATAAGTGTACTCTACAAAGACAGGCGGTACATCACATCGGTTTGGATTTGTTTACTCCTTTGTTAGATACTAAGTTTCATAGAGGTCTTTAACTGGTGATGTTGATAATGATTTTGTACTTACCCAAGAGAGACAGATTAGCCTCAGATTAATTGCAAATTAACTCCTGCAGTCTGCCTATAATCTAAATTGGTTTTAAGGCTGTCTGCTACTTGCTTGTTGGAGTAGTAAACCCGTATCTGTTGTCAGTCATTGAAAGAGGAAGGGCTGTTTCTGGAAATGCAAATTTAACTAATAGGGACATCCCCCTGTTAACAGCTGCTGCAGGAAAACTTAAAGGACTGCATTTTGTTTTCATGGCCACATTACAACAGACAACATGCATCACTGCTATGAAAAGAACTGCAGACCAATGAAACTGGTAAATTTGGCTGAAGTTGTTTTAGGAATCATTTGAATATTTGTATTGTTTTGTTGGACACGTCATTGCTATGACACTCAAGTATGATTGCGATGAATTTATATTATACTGCATTACTTTATATTATAATGTGGCATCATTATAAGAACATTATGTGCACAATGCCTACTCAAAGTACTAAGTCAGCAGACTACTTATATGAAAAGATTAAAAAAAAGTAGTTTATTTTATTTCATTATGAGTTTCTTTTCTTCTTCTGGTATGTTTGCATAACAGAGGCTTAATGTGTAAAACTTTTACCCTGAATATCCGAAAAGCAAAATATTTAATTCTTTTTAGCCATCCCTTTGTTGACCCACTGATTTTACTTTCAGTGAGAAAATTATTCTCTCCTGAATAAAAACTTCTTAAAAGTTGTTAGTTTTTGCAGTCTTGACCATTTGAAATTTTTCAAATATATGCAGCATCATTCAGCTTCTAATTATTTAACTAATTATTTCTGTGGGCTTCATCAATACGGAGAGATAAGGGCTGAGAAATCTTGACTATTCCTGTCTTGAATCTTAAAAAATGGTTACTATATATCAGTATTTAAACACTGCTATTGGGGGTAATCAGCCCATATCACAGAGAGAGATATCTCTCCTCTCCAGAATAATTTAGAGCAAGGGACTACTTTAGCTGTTCTAAATCAGCCTCCAGAGGAACCTCTCACACTGACCACCAAGGAACTGGAGATATTATTCTTGTTAGCCATTATAAATACCTGCCACATGAGAATGGATTTTTCAGCCTCCTGCTTTTAGATCAGCTTCATCAGATCCCAGGAAAAATTATGCTAATATAATAAGCATGGAAGTGCTGAAGTGTGTGAATTTGTGAGACAAGATCTGTACCGTGAAGAAAAAAAAGTGTGCTGTAGAGGTAGTAATTGTTCACCCAAAGGAATATGAACGTGTTTCAGAAACAAGCCATTATCTCACAGGCAGCGCTACCCTGATCCTCTGAATGCAAGGAGTCCACAGGCCTTAAAATTCCTCAAAGCTTCATCACAAATGACATTGGGAAAAAAAAAAATTGGGTGAAAGATTCGGGGAAATACCTTTGTTATGTTCCTGGGTTTTTTTTAGTTAACGTACCGCATGACTTTCCTCTCAACCTCTAGGAATGCACTGGATGTCTGTCAAGACCACGAAGTTGTCCGTACTGTAGAAATGTATGAAAGTTGTCTCTGTATGGAGTTGCCATTGCTCTTTTCCTTATCTGTGAAGGAAACACAGCAACTCCCACTGGGGAAATTTCATGTTAACTTGATCTTAAAATAAAAAATCAAGGGAAAGGTCATATCCTAATAAGCTGTGCAAATCTAAATTCCCAGGGAGCTTCAAAATGACATTGTATGACTAGGACATTAACAATTTTCCAACAATGTATTTTTGAACTGCTTCCAACAATGTGCTTAACATCCGAGAACAAATAGTAAAATAAAGATACAACTGGCAAGATACAAGATCCAGTTGAGCTCTGTGATTCACAGAACATAGCCCATTGATAATCTGGGAACTTTGTATCTGACAAACATAACAGAATCAGCAACTTTTTCTGTTTTCATGGAGGTGTAAATCTTGAGAGGAAGCTATTTATTGATCACTTTATGTATTATTGTGATCTCAGTATCAATAGTTTCTACTAATTTCCTTAATCTAGGATTATAGAGCAATGATTTTCTCAGAATGTCTGAGGAAGAAGGAGGTTCAGTCTGCAAGACTGCTTAGTGTGGTATGTATGCTTGTGTTGGCAGAGATTTTGAATAAATTATGCTCAGATATTGACCGAGAGGTGCAGAATTCCTGTTCAAAAACACGTGCCATTGTCATTGTCCCACAAAAGGTTAATTAGGTAAACTGATATAAATTTTACATCTGGTTTTAAAGGAGCCAGTATTCGACTCCAAATTGTCTTGTCTGACTCAGTGAGCATATTATGTAGAAGTATACAAAATATTCCATAGTTCCAAACAATGAACTGAGTCTGGTACCAGTTACCGTAAACAGTTTAGGGATTCTCAAAGTACAGGGGAGACCATCGTCTAATTGTATTAGGTTTCCGTAGCATGCCAGACACATTTTACAAGCCCATCCTTTACGTTGGTATAGTGTGCCTGTATAAAGCTATGAGGTGAATACTGTCTTCTTGTAACCCAATGGAAACCAGTTTCTGCTTCGCAAATAGTTTGGTATTTAACCTATTTTGAGGTGATATATTGATAGTAGAAAGTTGAAGGTGAGAGATCAAAACCAGGTTCTAAATTCCCAAGCTCTTCCAGTTTAGATGGGTGTAATGGAATTAGATTATAGTTGTCCTTATTTTCATCCTTGTCATATCCCTCTAAACCAAGTAGATCCCTGTTGGCCAAGGGTCACCTAAGCTGCTGCAAAATAATTTCTTCTTTTGTAGAGGGTATAGTAATAAGGTTTAAAACAGATGTTGACACCTTGTTACACAAAGGACAGGAAGCATAGGGTGTGGGAAGCAGTCTGCTATTGAAGACCCCTTCTGATCTTTTGGATTAGAGTCAGTGGGAGTTTTGCAAGCACTGCGAATGCAAGAAGGGTCTTACCCTGATATTCAGCTCTCTATTACAGTACGCTGCACTGGATGTGATCCAGATGTCCCTTAAGAATTTATTTTTTGTGATAATCTCAATAGTATTTTAATATGATTCCTTTTAAATACAACTGAATCTTTGAAGATATTGACCATCTGTCTTGTGATCATGCTTCAAATTCAGCATTTGCAAACGATTTTTGTTTAGCAATTAAAAAAATAATTAGAACAATAAAAAGTCACAGTAACTAATACTCAGTATATATCAGAGCCACATGATATTTAGCTGTTCACAAGCCTGCTGGAGGGGTTATAAAAAGTCACGGTAATAACTTTTAGTTCCTCACACTAAACTTGCTTGTCTAGAAAAAGAATCTCCTTAAAAGAATAATGGGGTATGACAGTATAATTTATTGCAAGGTTAACTACTGGTATTTTGTCCAAATTAAAGATGAATAGCTGATTTAAAAATAAAACAATTAAGTTATCAAATATCCCAGAATATACGGGCAAAATTCCAGTGTAGAATTTGTGGTTTGTATGTGAAAATAACATGCATATTTAGATTAAAGAAATATAGTTGCATGGAATTATTCAAAATAACACTTTCCAGAAAGTTAATTAATATGATGTTTTTCAGTCTACTGACTTACTCAGTAAATGTTCTAGAAAAATATGCAAGAAGTTAGTTATAAATGTAAGTATTTAAACACATGTTTTTGCCTTGAATTGCGATGTGTACATCTATTTATCATGCCATGAAACTGAAAGATTTGCTGTTAGCTGTCCTCTTAGATTACTTGCAGAAGAAATTCTTTAAGTATTTTAAATATAGAAAAAACAAGACGATGACAAGAACACATGACAGAGAAGGGAACTGAAATTTTCTCAATCTCTTTCTTCCCCTCTTTTTTAATGCTGTTAAAAGTTAACATAGCTGCTTTGCTTGTACCGCTATTGTTAATGTTGCATAACCCTATAATTATTAATCTTACTGACACAGCGTTAGAGCTTGATTATGCACTTTTCTCCTCAACTGAAACTAGCAAATGCTGTCAAAGATAGAAATGGAATGGCAGTTCACATATTTAAAGAAAACAGGCAAGTTTACATGAACTGGGATCTCTCTCTAGGCAATTGTCAGTCTCATATACAGAGCTTCATAGAACCTGAAATCCATATGAACATAGGGGACTGGGGCACGCAGAGATTTTCTAGTTCAGAGCTAATAGACACTTCGTGCTCTTCACAATGTTTATGTGCAGAATACAAAGTGCAGTCAGAGTCTTTACTGATTTAATCAAGCATTGGCAGATTCTTTATAGCTGAAAACAAAGAAATTGACAAAAATCACTGTTTAGCATTCGTTATCAAAGCATTTGTTTAGCATTAGTTGTTAAGGATAAAAAAATTCTGAAAGTATACATTAATAACTTTTTCCTGACGGTAAATTGTTCTTAGCTGTGGGTACTCTACTTTCTGTTTGGTGTCCTAAAATGATGTCATTTTAACTCTTGAAAATTTATTGTCAAAAATAGCAACACCAGTTTCCATCTTCTTTTAATAGAATGATTTGTACAGTTATACAGTCACTCTGCAGACCAAAGCTGCTGGCTTTGAGTGTCCAAGTGTGTGACAAGAGAGAGACGTGCTATGCGTGGACTTTGTGGGTTAAAGATCACGAAGATTAATAACTGAGGAATAACATCAAACTCGATTTTTAAAATGTTAGCTTATTGCAGAAGCAAAGAACAGTAGCAAAAGACATGGAACTGCTGAATTGCCAGGCATATATGTTTGCTCAAACATTAATATAAATATACCTTGCTTTCTGGATGAATGACACTTACAGGAAATGCAGGAGTGACATACACTTCACATGAAGGGACAAATGAGTTGCGTGAAATAATTTTCCATACCTTGGCAGGTAAAAATGTTTATTCCATCATGGGGCAAGCAAGGCAATTTCAATGGACGCATTGAAAAAAACTTTTACTTCAAAATAGAAAGTTTGACAAAAGTAGAGCCAAGTCATAGTAGACATATTCTTAGGGTATTAATAAAATAGAGGAAGAATAACCCAACAGAAAATAAGATGAAAGAAATTCTTTCCTTTTGGTTTTCATCCACATTTTAAAATCCAAGCCTTGCCACACCTTTTAGTAGAAAATACAGTAAGTTTATGCATTAATAACAAAGTCAGGACTTGGTAGAATTTTGCATTAATGTATCATTATCCAGGTTATATTTAAGTTATTTTCAAAGTGCATTAATGATTTTGAAAGGAAGTAGAAAATGAAATCATGTTCTTTCCCCACAAATATTTTGTCTACTTTTTCTTATCAAAGGGCGGCAGGGAGAGTATTCATCTTCTCGTTCAGGTTTACACAGCACTTACCCATCGTATTTTTAACAGGTTACTTCTATATCTTTAAGCGAATGATATCTTGGGGTTTTTTCCCTTGAAAAGTACATTTGGAAAAGAGTTAAATATCTCCGTCAAATTCTGTGCCACTCCCAGAGGCTGGTGTCAGGTTCTCAGAAAAATTTGTGATGGGGGGCCTTTTCTCAGAAAACTACTGAGGGATGGGCGACAACAGAACGCTTAAACAACTGAGCGTGTACCTTTTTTTTTAATTATTATATACTGTTACCCTTGTCATCCATTATCTGAATGCATGTGTTATGATATTTTCTTTCTGAGTGGTAAAGGGAGTTTGGTTTATTAGTATTAGATGGTAGGAATGGAAATGAAATAATTGAGTTATAGCTGTTAGTTTAATATTCTTTTTATCATATTGCTATTATTCAGTCGTAGGCAGGCTTTAAAATTAATATTCTATATCTAGCTTTTATATCTAGCCAGTTTTCAGTGCTAAATTTCCTTCAGCAAGTTTTCACCTATTTTTTTCTTCTGGAATATTATATTATGTTGAATTTTACACTGACCCAAAAAAAACCAAAAGTGGGGAAGATTTGCTTGATGCGCTTGTCCTGTAGCCCAATAGAAGAGTCAGAAGGGAAACTGTTCAAGGTAACTTCAATTTAGAGCACAATTCATAATTAATTTACTGATGTTCGTTAAATACTTCTGATGGTGTTGCACAATGTTGCAATTTCGGTTACAGAACCAAGCTTACCCTATTTCTGACCTGGTTCTACACTCCTTGTGTAGGCAGGCTGAAGTCACCTTGATGGGGTAGTTTTAAAGCTATCCGGAAAAATTAATATTTAGAGAGATGGAGAACATGAGATGCAAAGAACATTGATCTAAATATGTGATAAGTATCCTACACTATTGAGAGCAATAATTATTGAATCACATGTAAAAACAAGTCAACATATTTTAGTTGGGAATATTTTGAAGGGTCAAAAGTACAGTAGTCAGATGACAAGAGATTGCTCTATTGCTGAAAAGTGGCTGAGCAGGTTATATGCTTCTTAGTTCCTACAGTTGAGGAGGTTGATTTTTTTGGCTAATTTAAAAGATGAAAGAGATACATTTGTGCAACAGATCATAGGTGTACAGAAGTTCATGTGTCTTTATTATTAAATTGTTTTCATGGAGTCCTCTTACTGTAGGCTGATACAAAGTCTGCTGTTACATATAATCCAAGTAGGGTACCTGGTTTCCTTTAGCCTGCTGTTTATCTTGTCAGAGCAGTGTGGCAACAGTTACGATGGAGCAGAGCAGGGTCCTTCAGCTCTGTGTTGGGCAACGTTGCGCTTTGAAGTGGTGTGTGTATCGCTGGGAGTACCCTTCCAAGCTTAGAAATGTCTGATAGAAGANGTCTGATAGAAGAGTTTCAGCAGCTAATGAAAATACGCTGCAGTGACAGTGTGTAAATGGCTGTATTTCACACAAAATCTGCACGTATTTTTCTGATAGATTAATTTGGGGGGTATCTAGAAGAGGAGAATGCTAAATGTTAAGCCCTCTCTGGTACTATTTCTCTGCTTTCTCAAGCTTTGCTGTGTTTGAACTAGCTTGACATCACGGAGTAGCTGTACATGCACATATACAGAGAGTACTATCTTATACTTGGCATATATCAAAAATATAATTATATGTAAGAAAAATCATATGCAGGAAAGCGTGTTCCCTGTCATGCTGATATATTTTCTGTATTTAATACACAAATAGCGCTAAGCATGTTTACTTTAATGAATGAGTTTTGTGACACGGTGCTTTTTAGCTTTAAGGTCTTAGTGGTTGTTCAAGAGGTTAAAAAGTGATAATAAAAAATAGTGCTCAATCAAATTATATGGGCCCTATGTATAGTCTTACCGTATTAAAATACATTTTACATTTTTAGTATTTTAGAAGATGATAGCTTTGTGATGAAAACTGCCCATCCTGATATGAGAGAAGTATTTTTATGGCCAATTTGCAACATATTTGACTGCCAGGAAAAACTTTAAAAGTGGGATTTAATTCAAGGAATGAGTTTAAACTCATGTTGCATTTGTTCCTCCTCCTCCTCCTCCTTCCTGTGGGAGTATTCAGTATCCTGCCATGGCAGGGAACTGCGTTTAGGATATTAATGAGTATATTTTACCCCATTAGAGTTGTATGCCTTATTAGCTCATCTCTTGGAAACAACACTTAAGTTGCCTGTCTTGTGAACGTTAAAAAGCACTGACATGACAGAGTCTGAGGAAGGAAAAAAATCCCAGGCTTCTTACCAACAGTATTATGCATCCGTAAAAAGATCTTAATAAATTCTCTACTACTACTAAGTGGATTGAGAAAGCTTTATGTGGTTATTTAAGTATTAATATTATAGAAATTCCTCAGTCTTAGTATAAAATGTATTGTGCCTGATATGTCTTAGAAATAAAAAATAAACTGGATATTGTGCACATAACGTGCAACGTTTACTATTAAATTTATTAAAGTTTAAAAAAAAAAATGCAAACTTTGTATTCAGATTTGAATACCATAATGGAGTAAATCTACTCTAAAATTTTGTGCTTAATTTTTACCTTAGTTTGACAATTATTGACTAAGCACCATTTTTAAAGAATAGAGTCCATGAGTGGTATATTAAAATACATTAAAAGACACAGTGATAATGACCTAATGAAACTAAATAAACAATGGAGCATAAGATTGTCTTGTAAATAGCTGCAGTGCTTACACATCTCTTCCTGTATATTTTGCCATACTATATGCTTAAATCTTTGATAATCTCACAAAGGCTTATGGAGCCCCAGAGGAATTTGCAGATTTTCCTATAATGAATCATGTGTGCGCAGAGTCTAAATTCACTAGATAGCATTTCTGCTATACTCCAATACTTTGGGACAGTGCAGTTCCCTATTTAAACATACAGTAGGCATCTGGCTAAACATTGCGACTAGTGTTTCATGGGAGCTGTGAGTTTATTTTATTAACTCTGGGCACAGCGTTGTCGCTGTGGTTAGTGAGAAACAGCAATTTTATATAGAAAGTATGGCATTTTATGAGAACCTAATTTCTTATGGGTCTGCATTACCACATACATTGATTTATTTGTGTGTATACATGTCCACGCTATGTAATGTAATAATATACCCTAGCTAAAGAAGTCCTTCCTTAGCCAGGAACTGAGCTTTTAAAAGTGCTTAACTTTAAGCAGGTGTTTAAATACCACTAGCAATAATACAATATTCAAAATAAAGCATATAAATAACAGCTTTGTTTAACTGTGGCCTAAACACTGAATTTCTATTGAAGCTATAAAACTTTCTATTGACTTCAGAACAAGTTTGACATCTGAAAGTACAGTCACAAGTTATGCATAAGTCTGCATATGAAACTTCTGAATGTGGAATTTTCTCTTAAAATCCTTCTAATGGCGTGTACTGAACTTATACTTCTGACTGAAAACTTAGAGAATGAAATGGGTTCTTACCTCCTTGGTAATTTTTATTTTTGTAACTGTTAATAAAAAGAGTTTATATCTACTATATGATGTAACATTTTATTTTTAAATGAATTAAACATTGTATTACCTTATTGTACATCTTTGGAATATATGGAGAGGTTTCCGGAACACTGTCTTAGTCACCTTATTTAGCACAGCAATTTCAAAGTATCTGGAAGCAGACTGTTCTCTCATATTGAGTCAGTGGCAAAAA
>VYZM01021987.1:71619-121779 GCA_013398915.1 Dromas ardeola | reverse complement strand
AAAAATAGTGTTGGTTAAGTTGCACAAGTATGAAGTTTTTGAATTATATGAATTTCCTGTAGTTAGTAAAACTTTCACTAGATCTGAGTAATACGAAGTCTGCCCAGAATAAACAAATGCCGGTTATGAGAGGTACATTGAGTCTTGGAGCCAAGCACAGCTCTGAGAATGTGAACGCTTTCTCAATTGAATTGTATTGTGACTTTCTAGTTGATAAAGCTTTGCTATCTTGTACACAACACAGCATGGTTTTGTATATTTTAAAATCAATGACTTCCTTCAGTCTTGCATGACAAGAGAAGGCCTACTCCTTAGTAGCTTGGCACATTTGGTTATTCCACTTTGCCAAAGGGGGCAAAGGTGTCTCTCAAGACGCCAGCTTTTTCTGATTACAAAATTGAACGTGATTCATTGCCTATCTATCAGTATCCTTTTTTAAATCCCAATGATTCATAGAGAGTAACGCCTACATTTTATATCATGAGATAGTTTTACAATATTGCCAGCGCAAGTTAGAGACGTGTTGTTTGTTTCTGGTTTCCCCAAATCCCTCAAAACCAAAATGATCCCGATTTGAGCTCTACTAATGCAAGTAGGCATATTGTAAATATTGTAAGTATCTTTGCCCATTAGAATTCTGTAGACATTTATTCTGATTTTTGTATTACCAATCAGATGATATCTTATTTTTCAGATCTTTTTTTGTTTGTTTGTTAAATGGAATGAAATAATAATTTGTATTTTGAAGATTGGGAGGTATTTTTAAGACATTTTTGAACAAAAGTCTTTTGTTGGGATTGATTTCAGTTTCAATATATGGCACCTCACAAAGCACAGATTGCAGCTGCCTGTAACTAGAAAACTGCCGTTTTTCTGCTCAAGTATTTCTAGGAATCATTTGAGGGTCCTTTCCCACAAACTTTGAATGTGAATGAAGACGGCAGAGATTTTCTCTGCAGCTCAGTGTTCTGTCAGTCTTGGGACAGTAGCAGAACACTTTCATTTCTATCGTAGTCTGTCTTTTACCACTGGGAGCCCAACTCCGGGTCATTTTCAGAATATTGTAGTTATGTTCTCTGTGATTTTGAAGTGCCGTTCCTCTTCAATCTGAACTATCACTCTGTCTGTGAAGTTTTTCAGATAAATAAATCACTATTTCTTATACAGCTGTCTTTTATTGTCCAATATTCTCAGTTTCTATTTAAGCTATTACTGGAGCACAGCCTTGCAATTGATTACTTTTGTATCCTGAAATAAAATTTCATTAATATCTATCCAGTATCAGAACGCAATAAACCCTACTTTAAGTAATTAAAATAGGATGGTAGAATTTGTAGCATTTCTGGGTAGCCTGTGGCATTTTTGAGCTTGTTTCTCATTTGCATTTATATTTACAATGGCTTATGTTGCTGCAAGGGTATAAAATGCTGCTATTTCAAATAAGAACCCAGGCCATTTACCATTTTGTGTGAACTCCATAGGCACAGAATAGAAAATATATTTTAAATTAAATAGCTCTATTATTCCCTGTATGGGCTTCTTTTTTCTGTTTCTATTAGCAGCTACGTCCTAAACATTGTAGTAAATTTTATGGACTGTGCTTTTAGTGATCACAGCTTGTAGTTACAATTCAGTTATAGGAATAAAATACACTTCCTACTGATTTATGAGTTCCTTGCTTTTGGCCTTTTCAAGTGTTTGGATTTACATCGTTTCTCAAGTTCCTTCTGATGTTTTTACTGTGCAGCCTTGCTGAGAGGATGAACGGGTTGACTTTTTATTTGGTTTTTTGAAGGATCTCGGTGCCACTGTTCTCTGCAGCCCTTGCACAGAGGGCTGTGGATTGGATTTCTTGCCTGGTTTTTAAGCCATCCGCTCCTCAGCACTCCTCCGCGGTTTGCATTGTGGAGATGCGACACAAACTTGCATCTGGTGGCAGTGTTTCTAGGTGTTGCTGGCAGTATCTGTCACACCCTTAACATTCCACTCAGCCACAGCTTATTGCTGTTTTTTTGTTGTTATCAGAATTTGGGTCCTGTGCTGGTTCTGCAGGTTAGTACAGCAGCCTGTAAAAGGAGACTTTCATAAGCTCATACCCCTCCCACTCAGTGATTAACCCTGAGATGTGCTTGTTGGCTGCACCCTGCCACGGTGGGGATACATCCTTCCTCCTCTGCTTAAAGATGGAACAAAATCATTTTAGCTAGAACCACTAGGCTTGTTTTCATATGGAATGCTTATTCCCGTTGTTTCAAAAGTATCTTGTCTATGTTGCATCTTTTTGGTATTGTCAGGTATCTTTCCTCATGGACATGTTCATTTTGGGGCATGTTTAGATGGCTTGAGGGTTGGATCTGAGGAACAGAGAGAAAATGTCATCCATTGTCTTGGTGGTGTGCTTGGAGTCAGGGCTGACGCTAACAGCAGTGCACTGAATCATCTATGAACTTACTACACTGAAAGTCACTTGTTATCATGGAGCTGCTTTTGACACTCAACATTTGCTAGTGGACACTAGGTATTTTCTTTGTTACTGCAGGTGAATTAAGGGGAGTGGGGAGCTTTAGTTTAGAGTTCTCTAATTGAAACAAATCCGTAAAAGTTTTGTTCTTCCCTTCTACAGTGAGCTCAACTTTTCATTCCTGTAAATATTTCTCATAAATCCATACTTGAAAAATAGAAGGTCTACAGAGACAGTAGTACAAGCAGGAGTGTGCTTGACTCCAAGGTGCATGCAGGGGTACCTTGGTTCCTGCTACAATGCACACTTCTGGGACAGGAATGCTGAAAGGCAACACTGCGTTTTCAAAAACAGTTTGAATTTATAATACAATAATTTGTCAATACTTATTCTATCAGTTGCCTAAGAAAGCCTGGGTCCTTTTCCCACAATCATAGTGGTTTCTGATGGTGTAATTTGCTTGGGAAAAGACTGCTTTGGATAACTGGTTTAAGTCCTACCAATATATTGCTGTTCAGTGCATGCATCATCACATAAATGAAACAATTTCTGCCCTGAATTATACCAATGTTTTGAATATGTCCATGGATAAAAAGAAAAAATCCTTTTTTTCTCTGCTTCTTGGTAATGCAAACGTAGCAATACAAAATTCTAGAATCAGATTTTTAAAGCAAGTCTTTATAGACTTTTGCTGTTACTTTTTTTTTTCTTGCTGCAGTTTGATCTTACTGAGTTTGACAAAAAAAGCCTTTGTGATTTTTGTCAAACACTGAATCGGGGGTATCAGCCAACAAGGCTCTTTTTATGTACTTTTTTGCTTGTTTGCTTCTTTAAGAGCATCACTGATTGTGTCAGCAGAGTTCTTGGAAAGAGGGGGGTTTTTAGTTATGTTGTGCTCCCTCTGCTGACTCTGCAGCAACAGAACACAAAGTAGTAGGGGTGGTTACCTTACGGAGTGGTTGGTAGAGTTAAGAACCTGCAGACCACACAGTAGTTGTTTTCATGTATTAAATGGACTATGTCCAAGAGCTTTGAGTCATTGTTTGCAACATAGAAAAAAAAAAATACACATACTCTGGTTTATCCAAAACCAAAGTACCTTTATTTTATGTAAATGTTGTCTATGAGACAAAATCTGTTAAAATGTCAGATACTATGAATGAGAAATAAATGATTTTCATGACTGAAGAAGATAAGCTAAGCTTAAAGCCTCATTGTACATACACAATCAGGAATATGTGTAGGATCCCTGAAGTATGCTGAAAAAGATTGCTATTTTGACAATAACACAGAGAATAGGGGGGAAAAAATATAATATTCTTTCACTGGACAAGGGGAGAACTGAGACAAAAGTCTAAATAGTGGCATCTTTTCTCCAGGAAAAAGTAAATGCAGTAGGATGAGGCAGTTTCCTCTAAGTACCCAGAAGAACAACAAATAGGACAAAGCGATCCCATTTTTCCAAGTTGTACTGGAATTGATGACCATCTGCACCTTCCAGAGACACAGTTAATCACTTTCTGAACACAGTGCATCACCAGTCCCTATGCCTCACATTTAGGATCTGAAAACAGCACTGATGAAAACGTTGGCTAGAACTACTTCTCCATTGCCACATAGAATTTCTGTGTCAGAGGCAACGAAAGAACTGAGTTATTGAAAGTGGGACGCAATTGTTTTATCACAAGACTGTCCTTTCTCTTCTTATAGTCCTTTTGTAGCATTCTCTTCTAAAAGGTCAATGAAGGTCTTTAATTCGGTGGATGTGGTTCTGTCATTTAGGGTAGACATATTGTTGCAAGGCCCACAGAAAACTTTTTATTGTTCATCTTAAGTTGTTCATCTTAAATATATGGGGATATGAAGCTGACTTTTCACCATCTCTAAATTTTTCTTAAAAGCTAGGAATGGTTGTATGATCTTAACCAACTTATATATGACATTATTTCAGACATGGTCTGAGCCTGCTTTAATTAAATAAGTTCACAAAAGTCCCATTACATTCTGCAGCAGTTGCTTATGATTTTACTTGACAAGCTCTAACACATTTATCCATGAGGTGAAATTCAAACTATTCCATGAAATATGTTTTAATTAAAAAAAAAAACAAAACAACAACAAAAAAACACCAAACCAATATTTACATCATGTATATATTTGTCCATATTTATATATGTCCATGTAGTAAAATTACACCATTGCCTCGATTTTAGTAATGTTTCCAAGCTGAGAGTCTTTAACTATTTTTTTTTCTTCTGATTTTCTGTAACATGTATGAGGTGAGGATGTTCTTGTTGCTTCATTAAATACCTCTAGGGTCATATTTTGGTAGTTTTGTCTGGAAAGAGCGTGTCCAGAATGTAGTGCAACAGGCCTTTCGGGTTAACTGAGCACAGGTAGTGTTTATGGTAGAGAGTAGCTTGTGATCCAAGATGTTTTTCATACCATGGTAATCTCTTATGTGATATTTTATGTTTTCCTAATATAAAAAATGCATTGAATAACTTTCTTAGGAATTGGAAATCAATTCAGTTTGGAATTGCTACTGAATGAAGTAACGTAATGATACGCTAGTTCTCACAATCAGTACTAGATTAATTTACGGTAAGCAGTCACTCTGGCTGACAGTCATACAGAAGTGCATCAGATGAGTTTATGTGCCTTCATTTACTTCCTTGTAGGCAATAGATAGTTAGCAGTTGGCTACAGGAGATTGATCGCAAGAGAAGGGAGTTATAACAACTAGTTTCAGATCTCGGTGTTTAATGTTATCTCAACAGCATTCTCTCACTTCTGGTCTTGTAACGGTTCAACGTTAAAGCGTATTCATCTGACTTTATGTGAAAAACATCTCTGCTACTATTCTGCATAGTCTTTTGCTGGTTGAGAATGATTTTTGCACATGAAAATCTTTTTAGCCAATGTTAGTTACCTGGATCTCTTATGAGCATGTGTGACTTTTATGAAAGAATCCTGGAGCAGTCTGTTGATTGGACTTATGCTTCGGATGTTTTGGTGGTGGGTTTTTTTGATGTAAAAAGCCATGAGAAGACTGCAATTAAATATTCTTTTGGAGAGGGAAATGTTGGCATTCATCTTTTATGAGGAGGAAAAAAGACAAAATACACAGCAGAAATCAAGTAGAGTTACATGCCAAATAGAAATATTTGTAAGCTAACTATTAAACAGAGGAACAGTTTTCACGTTTTAGCTTTCAATATTGCAAGAATAAAACTAGCACATAAAAGGTTTTCTTCATTTTAGTATTTATAATATAAATTGAAACTGAGCAGGAAAATTTGTTTTGTTTCCAGTGTAATAGCAGATTTTATTAAATTGAACAGGATATCCATCATTTGACTAAGACTTCGCAGTCATACGTGAAGATTCAAACTTTAAAACTGTAATGAAATGCTTTGATTTTTATATCCAAAACCTAAGAAAACCTGAAAATTCCCATAATTCAGAAATGTTTATGATAATATTAACGTAGGATCACTAATGCCTAGCTGTTTTGTTGTACAAAGAAATGCTATTATATGCAGAAATATCCAGAAATAGAGAAAGGAAGCACAAAACAGCTGTCTTGTGATTTTTTTTGACCTTAAATATTCTTAGAATACAGAATCTATTACACTGACATCTTCAAGATTCCTTTAGCAACTTGGAATTTACTGGCATCTTTGAAAAATAGCTATTGATTGGCATATCTGTATACCAGGTCACATTGCTGCTGGATTGTTTTGGTTTTTTTTAACCAAACAAATCAGAAATATGTGCATGATGACAGAAAGTCGAATATCTTAGTCATTTTGTTGTCATGAAATATAGTAAGAAAATAATACTTTACCACCTCTTTGCACAGACGTCATAGTAAGTAGCAGAAATACAGTCCTTACAGCCAGGAAAGCACAGAAATTGCTTTATTTTCTACAGCAATGAGGAAAGCCAAGATTAAGTAGAAGCCACAGGTTCTCCATTTCTCCCCACGTAGACACACGTGCATATAAACACCCGTCTTGGCCTGTCTTGTGGTGCTGTTGTGGGAGAAGGTTACAGCCCTCAGAAGAGATGTAGTGTCCTCAGCTGCGAGGCCTGAGAGGCAAGATGGTTTCAGTTGTGGTTAGATGAAATGGTCTGTGTTCTGGAGCCCTCCTAGGCTCAGGCTAGACTGGGAGTGGAAATGAAATCCATGTAAATTGTACCGAGCTAAGGCCTTATCAATTTAGATTTACAATATAGCCAAAGTTAACTGTTTTCAGTGGAAGGAAAGCAGTTAAATACGTACACACAAACCTTTCTTTTGTGTTGAGTAAATCCTATCTTAAGGCATTTTACCATGTCAGAACCTTATACTTTAACAGAAGACTTCAGATTTTCACACTTCCGTGTGAGTGTATATGTACAGTATCATTGCCAGGTACCTTTGTGGACATGTTAGATGCAATTATAGACAACATAATGATTTTTTGAAACTAAAAGTAGACATTTTTTGTAGTGGAAGGATTTAGCAATGCCTCTTTCATTGCCTGAAGTTGAGAAGAACTGGTATTGCTAGTCACGGGATGTTAACCTCTGCAAGGGGTGGAGTTTATAGGCTCTTGCTTAAAGAATTGTAAATGGCTGCTGGTTCCGGATTTTATTGTCTTAGAGCAGAAATATGAGTAGCATAAAATGGAATTACTTTGTGACCTGCAGTAGCTGATAGGTGCACCCACAATTCCCTGGTTTGTTTCTTTAGTGTAATCTTGGCATTTTTATTTCCTCTATTCCCAGCATACAGAATGTGTGTGTGTGATATGAACAGATGCACAGGAAAAAAAACCCAAACAATTAGTAAGAAAAAAGCGGCATGCATGGAACACAGTCTCTCATATTAAATGGTTGTTAAAATAACAGATTACTTTTTATTTATTATTTATTTTTATTTTGCTTCTTCTAAAACTTAATAAAAATCTAAACCAAACAGTTCTAGGCTGGAAATACCTTGGCCATGAAACTACTCTGGCATTATTGGTAGGCTGTGCTGAAACAAGTTAGCCGTGCTGACTGTGAGAAGAGAAAATTGCTGCGAAGGAATTACTATACGCTCTCAGCTTTTGGAGGTCGTGCCTTGCAAGCCAGACCTCTGGACTTACATGCTCATCTGAGTCTTTCTAAGCTGGGGTATATCTGTGCTGAGTGAGTTTCATACACACAGTGTTATAATGATTCAGGAGTTTCATAGAATTAATCACATTATACATAACCAAATTCTCCAAAACATCACAGCTGTTCGCTTTCGCTGTGTTATAAAGTGAAATAAGACTGGCTTTAACTTGCTGTTTAGCTCACAGTGGTCTGCAAACTGAAGCCTTTAAAATTGAAAATACAAAGTGATAATGCCTCAAGAGTGTGAGAACATTTTTACGGATGATGCAGGAAAATTGTTTAGTTTTAACATCTGCTTTGTGTGTAATAATCAATTGCCACTGATCTCCTATCTTTTAAATATATCTCTATTCAGTGAGTGCCTTAAGCTTGTGCTTGCCTTGAAGCATGTACTCGAGCCTCTTCAGCTGCTGCTCTAGTGCAGGGGGTGCCTGTGCGAGGGCAGTTGTCACTACGGGTCCTCCTGCCCTCTGGTGACGCAGTCACCTGCACTTGTTTCTGGGCCACACAGTAGCCTCACAGGTGCCCCCGCGCCTATCGAGTCCTGTGGGCTCCCCAGGATGAACTTGGGCTATAACTGGGACCATTCCTGTGGGCATCCTCCTTCTTCACCCTTTAGGCAGCCCTCCAGGTACAAAGTGGACATAACTCTCAGTGCTTAAAGGAATATAAGCCAATGTTAAAATTTTAGATGTCTGTTGATTTTATTTTATTTTTTTAAAGATGTGTCTGGTTAATTACAAAAATGGACTCTTAAGAAGGAGTCTATTCCATTTTATTGCTTTATTTGGAAATCTGTTTAAGGCAGGCAGTTCCCAGTGTTGATGGCCAGGGATTTGCACTTCACGCTTACAGAAAAACTGACTATTTGGAAGATACTATATAACAGCAAGCTACTCTGACAGCCTCTATTGTGTTTTCACAAGATAATTTTCACTTGTGGCTCTTAGAAATTCTGTTGTTTACTTGAGGTGGATCTTACTTTCGTTAAGGATAACGTGAGACTGTACATCCCATCCAATGGCGGAAGGCGCTGGGAAGGTAGCGGCTGGCTGACTTTTAGGCTAACCTTGCCAAGAGCTCACCTTCAAACACTGTTTGCTTTGCACAATCTACTTCAGCAGTCATGTAGTAATAGGAGTGGCAGTATGAAGGGGCTATAGGTTGCCCTCTTGCTTTAGTAGGGGCAACACATACGTTGTGCAGTGTGCGGTACGGTAGCATCTCTTTTGTTCCCACTGCAGTGAGAATTTCTCATCTGAAATTTAAGAATGAGAAAAGTATCTTACAACCTTTGTTGTCAGTCCAAGGCAGAAGAGCTAAAGGGTTGTGCTGTGAGTCCTAATGGTGGAAGGACGATGATGAGTTCTGGGCTCCCCAGCTCAAGAAGGACAGGGAACTGCTGGAGAGGGTGCAGCAAAGGGCTACCAAGATGATGAGGGGACTGGAACACCTCTCTTATGAAGAAAGGCTGAGGGAATTGGGTCTCTTCAGTCTGGAAAAAAGACGGCTGAGGGGTGACCTTATTAATGCTTACAAATACTTAAAGGGTGGGTGTCAGGAGGATGGGGCCAGGCTCTTCGCAGTGGTGTCCAGTGACAGGACAAGAGGTAATGGGCATAAACTTGAGTATAGGAAGTTCCACCTGAACACGAGGAGGAACTTCTTTACTTTGAGGGTGGCAGAGCACTGGAACAGGCTGCCCAGGGAGGTGGTGGAATCTCCATCTCTGGAGACATTCCAAACCCGCCTGGACGCGTTCCTGTGCAACCTGCTCTAAGGTGGCCCTGCTCTGGCAGGGGGTTGGACTAGATGATCTCCAGAGGTCCCTTCCAGCCCTATGATTCTATGAGTTTGCTGAGGAAAGGTTAAGAGAACGGTAACCCTTTCTAGCCATTACTACCTTAGCACTTCCACAGAGCTGATGGGGAGGAGAGTCACTGTTTCAGTTACCTGTGGGCCTGTCAGAACAAAGGAAGATGTCAAAATCATAGAGCAGGTCTGTTCCATTATATCCATCTTGCAACAAGAGTTTTCACAGTGTGACAGAGTTGTTTTGATTCAAAACATATCAAATCAAAGTTCCTGTTATCTAGAGGTTAAAGGCTACTTACCTGATTGGGTCTAAAGTCCAAATTAAACAGCCAAAGTGACAAGTTATTTTAGTTCCATAACATCTATTTTTAGATTAGAATGTTCTTTTTATGAATCATGGAAAATTGAAGACAGACCCTAGTTATAAAACAGTGAGTGTTTCATGCTTGCTGTTACTTACAGACTTTTTCATAGTTGAAATATGTCTAAATCAAGGATCTTGGTTCAGCTAACTGTCAGAAGAGGACTCGGTGTTTCATGCTTGCTGTTACTTACAGACTTTTTCATAGTTGAAATATGTCTAAATCAAGGATCTTGGTTCAGCTAACTGTCAGAAGAGGACTCGGAAAAACATTTTATATCTCAATCTAAATTCACTGGATTTGCTGAAGATTTTTGCAGATTGAAGCTTTTTATTTGTTTACTACTTTAAAGATCAAAGTAAATACATATGGCGTTTGGAAAGTCATAAATTAAATTTCCTTGAGCCCTGGGTTTAAGACTCTGGGATAAAACTTTTTACATGCTTGAGTATTGAGTTATTTGGAGGAAAAAAACCACTATTTAATACCAACGGCTTTTTTCTTTTTTTTTTTTTTTTTCATAAAATAAAATCTTTAAGATTTTCAGGCACTTGGGAACAATGATGATTAGAGTTTGCAAAACTTAAAAATTAATTGTGGAAGACTCCTAGTTCTATTCGTATGCATGTTATTGAGATGCAATTAAAGTCAGTGTTATCTATCTGTTTAAAAAAAAAAAAAAAGTTGTTACTTTTTTTCCAGTTATGCCACTTTAATTTCGCATCGTTGGTTTGTTGGGTTTTTTTTAATGACTTGCATGCTTACTAAAGCACATAAACATTCCATAAAATATACTATCGAAACACAATTGGATTTCATCTGGCCATTCATAATTATTTAGATGGTTATTTTTCCCATATATATTTTTGTCAATCATTCATGTAACCCCTGTTCTGTGAGCCCACTAGTTGTCTCTGCTGCCTTCTGAAGTACAGATCAGATCAGTTCAGGCTGGCAGCACACCGAAGACAGCCACGATTCTGTTATAAGGTTTGCCTGAGCCCTGGGCGCCAGCAAATCCCATTTGCTCTTACGACTTGAAATGTCAGACTCTTCCTAAGAGGAACCTCAAAGCGGGGTTAACTGCACAGTGTTATCCAGGCAACGTTACTGTACAGCCTGATATGCTGACAAACTCGAGCCAAATGATAGACGGGGCCTAAACATTCTGTTAAAACCTACACTTGATTACGAGTTTACATCTCAGCCCTTTGGACATGAGACAAATGGGCCTCAGCTCACGCCTGAACTCATTACTAGAGATAACTAGCTTCTTCTAAAATGTCTGTTTCTTTTTTGTTTTCAGGGATTACAATGGTTGACACAGAAATGCCGTTTTGGCCCATTAATTTTGGAATTAGTCCAGTGGATCTGTCTGCGATGGATGATCATACACATTCCTTTGACATAAAGCCATTTACCACTGTTGATTTTTCAAGCATTTCGTCACCGCACTATGAAGATATTCCTCTTGCAAGAACTGATCAGACAAGCATCGATTATAAATACGATATCAAGCTCCAGGACTGCCAAAGTATGCTCTTAATTTATTTTTTTTTAATATTTCCTTCATGTTCATATTTGCTTCACTCTCTGGGAAGTGTACTATCAGCAAAAGGATTTAGAAGTATTCAGATGCTCAAATTCTGGTATCCTGTGTCATCAGAGATGTCCACAAGATATTCTTGCAGGGCAGACAGAAAAGACGGAACACACTGAACTGGCTCTTTCGCCAGTTACAGTAAAAAAAAAGTACACAGAACTCTCCTTTTAAGAAAGGAAGTGACCTATTCTTAAATAAGTTGTTACTTCATTCCTGCTCAAAGCGGGAATGTGAGGTTGCTGTACCTGGAACTCTTTTAAAGATGCGCTTAGCCCACTTAGATCTGGCATCACTTTTGTTGGCAGCAATCTGTACAGGAATTCTTTCAGAGAATTCTTGCTAGGAAAATTGTGGTATTTAATTTTGGTTGTACAGCGAAGCAGCTGCCGTGTAGCTCTGGGTTACTTATGAAATATATTCAAAGACATTTTTCCAGCTAATAATTTGTTGTTGTTGTTTAATTAGAAATGTCCATAACGCTTTAATCACAAGCCAGAGAGTGCAGTAGTTTAGGTAGGATAAATCCTCTTTGTCTTTACTTTGATAACTTTCCACTTTTCTTTTTTCTTCCTAGCTTGTATAGGAAAGAAAACTTTATATTTTGTAAAGTGTAGCCAGTCTGGAGAAGAAAACCATTCACCTTATTGCAATACTGTGTCTGTTACATCACTCTGGAGACGTGATCTGATGCACTGGTAGCGCGTCAGATGTCACAGCTTTCTTCTCTGACCACTCATGGTTGATTTAAAGATCCCAGCCTTGCTGCTTCTTCTCTATGGTGAATTACACTCTATCATTGAAATCTTCTCTATACACAGGTGCAATCAAATTGGAGCCTCCTTCCCCACCCTATTTTTCAGAAAAAGTTCAGTTGTACAATAAACCTCATGAGGAGTCTTCCAACTCCCTTATGGCTATCGAATGCCGTGTGTGCGGGGACAAGGCCTCTGGATTTCATTATGGTGTGCATGCGTGTGAGGGTTGTAAGGTAAGGTGTCACAAACGTATTTTTTCGGAAGTAAGATTTGATACGATTTTCATCTGAATAATGACTTGGTAAAATAAGAAATCTGTGCTTTTTAAAAAGAGGTTTAGGTCTTTAAATTGTTCTACATGTACTGCATATACTTTATGGCTTAATACGTGCCAGATTTTTAAAATATAATTAGCTTTTTTTATTATGCTACTGATCTATTTGATTTTTTCTGCATTTCTTCTACTTTTGTCAATTATGCAATTGTATTTCATTCCTGCAAAATTAGTTCAGCACTTTGCAAAAACGAAGAAATAGAACAGATGAAAGAATGCAAATTCTCTTTAAGTACTCAGGCTCAAAAAGGAAAATAAATATTTTAAATAGAATAAAAAAAAACTCAGTTGGGAAAGAAAATTTAAACAGATAACCCATAACCTTTTTTATTTACTTGAGATCAGACTGCTGTTGGCAAAATTTTTGGTTTGTTGTGATTTATAAAAAATTTTCTACCTTGGTAGCAAACTTTAAATTTTTAAAATATCACATTCACTTTGTAACAAGCTGCCCCATGAGCAGTGGAACAAGTGGAAGTTTGCTTCCTCTGGCATAGCGTTCTTCGTGCTCAGCGCGCCTGTAGAGTTCCCAACTTATGGCCCTCCTGTCCTTCAAACCCCATCGCTTCCCATGAGCTTCCCCAGCTCTTTGAGATTTTCATCCCTCTATCAAGCAAGGTTGGAAATGGTGCTGAGCAGACAGCATGATCGCATGAGCCTGCCTTCCTTAGCAAATCTGTCAAAACCAAAGTTCAGTTCAGCGTGCATACAGAAAGGTGCTTTGTATGTATAGAGACGTGCGCCAATGACACGGGCAGTTTCTTGCATCCTTTTATGTGCTTTTATGTTTACTCCAGGGCTTTTTTCGAAGAACAATCAGATTAAAGCTAATTTATGACAGGTGTGATCTTAACTGCCGCATCCATAAGAAAAGCAGAAATAAATGTCAATACTGCAGATTTCAGAAATGCCTCGCTGTTGGAATGTCACATAATGGTAAGTGCACAAAGCATATTTTAAAACAATCATGTTTCATCTGAAAAATAACGCGACACATTAATATAACTACTGAATGTGCTGCTTTAACATCTAGAGTCATCTTCTGTTTCTTTACACCAGGCAGTTTAGAAATATGTATCGGAGAGATTGCCTGAGTTTAGGAGGCTGTGTACATGATTGGAGATTACTTTCAATATAAAAACCAGATAGGTAGAGATCTGCACTTATGGATATAATACATAATATAACATAGGATTCGGTTTTACTCTCCATCATTCTTGCTCATTACACTGTTGGATGTTCTTCCCGAACACATTCCCAGTGTAATTGTTATTTTTCAGTTCATTGTCTTATTTTCTGACAAGACTGTTTTGCGCAGTGTAACTCAATATCCCTTTCCTGTAAGTGGAAAACTTAATTATGAAAAATGGACTAGAGTCTTTACTGAAAGTTTGTGAATAATAACAACTTGAATATGATGCATAGGACACTTATCGAGGACTGTTAGCATCGCTAAATTACCACTTCCTCATACTAGAACATGACATACTTTAAGTGAATGGGCCAGACCCTGTACTGTTTTAAAAAAACCCTGTCCTCCTCCTTCCTAGGATAGCCACATCTGGGCATAGCTTCCAAAGTGTGGTAAGTAGGAGCGCAGTGTTTCTTAGCATGCTCGTTCAGCCGTCGGCCTCTCATCGTACAGTGTGTCTAGCTGTGATTCCTGTGTGGCACGCGCTGTCTGAGCTCTCCTCCATCCAGAGGTGCATATCCCCTCCCATGCCTGACCTGTAAGCAGTGTTTCCATTGCCAGTACGTCCGAGTCGTAGATTGCAGAGGTGTTTGCAACTCTGTATGGGTCTGTGATTGCCTCCTCTACAGTAGGGAAGCAGATAGCATTATACATATGAAGACACTGCTCTCTTGAATTGAGAAGAAGGTCCCTCAGAACTTTAAAATTAACATATCAATTCATGTGGAAATACTTACTTATGAATGTTTGGACAGAAAGACATAATGAAGATTCTTTGCTGCCTTGCTTTGGCAAAGTTGAGTGAAAACAGGAATTAAATGTCATAACATAGAGACTTATGTAATTCTAAGGGTAAAGAATTGCAAACATGACTGGGAAAATAATTTCTCTGCGGTTTTTTTAGAACTTTCATTATTTTCAGTACAAAAAAATGAGTGTACTGTCCCCAGGAGAAAAGCTTAACTGTGGTTTGCAAAGTTAATACATGCAGTGAATGTAAATTGCTATGGGAAATGTTTTGCTAATAGAAAATATGGTTTTCAAGTTCCTGGGATGCAACAGTAACACTTAAAAATAAATCTAATTTTGAAATGCTACTGTGGGTATTTTTATAGTAATTCAGGAGGTTTTATTATTATTATTTTCAAGGTGCATGCCAAATTCTCTCATAACCTAGCAACACGGCTTCCAATTATGTCAATGGGAACCATGTGCAGCTCTATCAGAAGAGGAAGGCCAAGACCGTTCTCTCTGGCTTAGTAACATAAAGGGCCCCAGAAATATTTTTAAAAGTAACATTTCACCTGCCGTTTTTTCCTGTTCAGTCTCTGCCAAGGCAGAAGCTGTGACACCAGCAGGGGTCATGGTTCGAGTGTCCGGGGGAGGCACAGAGAGCAGGGGGAAAGGGCAAAGCCATCTGTCCCAGGGCTTGAAGGAACGCTTTCATTTGCTCTCCCCATGAGTTCACCTAACAGGGACTTAGTGGTTTTTATATTCAGGTGTTGGCTTCTACATTTGCCTTTTTTTCCCACTTTGGTTACATTACATTTCATGAAACCGCCCTCATTCCTCCATCATTTATAAACAAACAAATTTATAAAAATGAACTAAATTTTACCTTTGAAGACACAGGCCTTTATAAAGAAGCATGCAGAAATGCAACACTGGATGTTGTCAATGACACCAAGACACACATTTACGTTGCATCTACAGATTAAAGTACGTCCATTTGGCTAGTGAAATTATTTGAATTTTAAATGCATGGAATCCGAATGTGGATTATTTGTGTCTGGGCGTTCCAATCTATGACTGTCTTTGCATAGATGTATTATTGCAAAATGAATAGGGCACTTAAAAAAACGGGGAATGCAAGGAGATACTTAGCAGCTACAGCCACATTTTTTCACGTATAAACGATACATACCACTTGGCTGAAGGTTAAAAAAGACAGTAGTGTTCTCATGCTTTGAATATTGTTTTCCTTTCCTTCTCTAGCCACAGTGCTGCTCTGTGTTTAACCCTTAAGTGCTCAGATTGTATTCTGGAGTACCACTAAGCAGAAGCTTGGTTCTTTTATTTCAGAAACTTCATTAATTTTTTCTCTTCTACTGGAAGTACTATTTATATAAAACCAACAACTGTAACGGGAAAAAGAGCACACATGACAATATGTCTTTATTATCAGTTCTGGGAGCAGTGAATTGCTCAATCTGGGCACATGCCTCCAGTGAACTCAGTCAGGTATCCGCCCTGGCTCTATCTCACGCTTTCTGGTGTAAGAAATTGTGTTTATAGTCTATCTGGGGACTCATTTATGCTCAGAAATAATCAAGACAATCAGAAGAGTAGAGTGCTATACAGAATAGTCTATAAGCAATTGTAGTGACTTCTCCAAGCCTTAAAATGTGGTGTAAGGATAAATATTCTAGTTTTTCCATAGAAAGGCAAAGAATATAATCCAGCATGTAGTGTCTTACCATATTCATTATTGGTTTTTTATCACTGACGTTTGGAGAATACTGTAAATGCAAGTAAATAAATAACTGCCCAAGGAAAGAAAGAGAGATCATACGTTCCAGCTGCAGGCACATGCCCAAACTTGCACAATCGTCTATTACTGTGAAAGAAGTTGCCACCTGAACCCCTTCCACCTTTGCAGCGTGAGCCGCGTGCCATATTGCCAGATCTCTTCTAGCAGCGCGCTGGCTTCTCCCTGCCCTTCCCGCCCCTGCAGATCCTGCCTTGATCCACTTCCCAGGCTGCCAGGAGATAAGGAAGCTGGGCCTGCTGTGCTGGTAGACGGAGAGAGAAGATAGATTAGCAAGGAGGATAAGTGGTCCAGGGAAACAGAAGATGAGGCCAGGGTCACGGGAGGGATGGGGAGGGAGAAGATCGTGCCACCCATCCTTTAAATTTTCCTCAACCACCAGAAATGCTGTGAACTCTTATCCAGCCTGTGAACTCCCCTTTTTCCACTCTAACCTCTGTAAATATCACCAGTCCCTCCTACTTCTCCTCGCGCCCAAAATCCTACTTTCCAAATTCCTTCTCTAAGCCTGCTGGTCCCTGATCTCTTCCTGACTTTTTTTCTCAGTCCCCTGAAAATGACAATGACTTCTCCAAAAGGAATCTACTAGGCTAGTACCACAAAATTGAATTTTGCCCCAAACTTTGCCTGCAATGCTCATAAACGTTGAACACAATCTGCTGCAACTAATATAATATTTAAAAAATATATGCTAAGCATTAAAAATTTTTTTTGAAAACTATCCTTTTGCCTATCAAATTACAAGATAGGAATGTTTGATTCACAACTCTTTATGTTCTTAACAAATTGTTATATTTAAAATATATTCCCTGATCACCTTATTTAGGAAACTTTATTCTCATAATTCATGAATTGCATCAGAAATCTTCCAAGACACATATTTTCATGAAATAGGGACAGTGTTTAAAAGTGGATCATGAAAAATCTAATGCTACTAATCCATCCTTAAACCACACTTTTGGAAAGAAACATATGCAAGACTGACAGATTGCTAATAAATGTACAATCCATACAAAAAGACAGGCGCATAACAAACTTTACCCCGAGCACAGTTTTCACACTCTAAACATGAGAAAACATTATGAGATTCCTGAGGGATTTCATTATTGCCAGATTATTTTATGTAAAAGTCTGATAATTATGATGGTAGGCAACAAGATACACCCTAAGATTTTATATAATATGAAAACCCGTAAGATCTCATTTCCATCCTTAGTGAAGTATTTAGGAGACTTGGTCCTATCTGCTAAGTGCAAACTCTGTGACTATTAGTGGCTGTTCTGCTGAAGCTCTGTGATCCGATAGCTGGCAATCCCGCTCCAGCGGGTTGTTAAACCAACCAGGGGTGTTTTAGGCCAGCAAGAGATAACCCCGCTATACCGCTTTGATTAGCTAATCATCTGGTGCCTTCTTTGATAACAACGCGGAGTTTGGACTCGTTTGGCATTGCTGCAATAGCTTTCCGTGCTAGGAGGAATCTAACTCAATTCCGAATGCAGCATGCAAGCGTTCAAGAACAGAAGTCAACGCTTATAAGCCAGTTTGCCGTATAACAACGTACAGGCTAGTTTTCTTTCAAAGTAATCTCGGCATTTTAACAGGCTTGCATATAATTCCGTGTTACCTTTGGCAGTAGTGCTTATTTATTTTGCTGTTTGTGGGGTTTTTTTTCCTCTTTAATTTACACCAAAGGAATTTAAAAGAATCTCTCTTTAAAAAGAAACCAGGCATCTGATCTTCATAGAAAAATCAGCATCATGAGACCCCATGCCAAACCTATGTCAAATATTCCTTAAAAATATACAGTAAATTCCTATGCAGCTTTAATCTTGTATCATGTGACATAGTCTTCCTCCACATCTTCGGGCTTTAACTCCAAAATAGATTATACATAAGGGTGCTTACGTTCATAAAATTTATCACAAATTCTCAAACACATGGAAGCAAAAAATTAGCTATGATTCCAACAAGGGTGAGTACTGAAACAAAGCCAAGTAATAAAAAATATTTGGGTTTTATAGCACTTTTCAGGAAAAAAAGTATCGCCATCACAAGCAAAATAAACATAAATGATAAGTTAAAGAAGGCACCTACTCTAGAACTGTTAACAGTAGAAGGAAACAATTTTATATTATACGCACTGGAGCTTATAACACTTGCCTGCATTGCAAAGGTGATTTGGTACCCTTTTTTGGGGATAGATAAGCGCACCAGGAACATGATTCTGGAATGCCCTTAGTCAATCTTATTTTCCATTAAAAAGATAAACCCAATGTAAGTTACCGTTTATTATAAATTCTATACCCGTACTATTGTAAACTTTTAACAGAGAACTATCAACAATATGTTGTTTAGCAATACCAAATTGCCAGCACAAATACTGTAATTTACTTGCCAAGAGGCTCTTGGACAGGAGACAAGAGACGCTGCACAGGCGTCGGGGTATAGGATAAGGGGCATATTTAGAAAATGAGTGTCCATACTGTGCTGGCATTTTATACTCACAACTAAAAGTAAGCCTGTTTTATAGCGGCACTATTAGTGCAAGAGTAGATAGATACACTTCTGTTGAAAACTGCCGTAAGTTTGAAAAAAAGAATCGATCCCCTCAATTCTGGCAAACTTCTGTGAAAAAAACAAGCACTAGTCTGTTCCCTCAGGTATGAATTTCTAGCCAGATGTTTGTAACCAGTCTGGTTTCTGTTCTTTGAAAGAATACAGTTCTACAGCGTAGTCAATTATTCTCTAATGACAAAACAATCCCTGTTTTGAAAATCCCTGATCTTTTCAATAAAATCTCTACATTAAACAATTCTATTTCACTAATCAGTGCCATGGCTGGTATATGCACTGTGGTATATTACTAAGGAAGTTCCAGTAGATCCTTGATTAAAAGGAAGAGGGGAGAAGAAAAAAGAAGGGGAAGAGGGGATAATTTCCTATTGTTTTTTATGCCTTGGAGAAGCGTATAAACTATTTTAGAGCTAATATTAAACCATAGGAAGGGAAAGCAATATACTACCATTTATTTTTTTTATCCCTTGCTTGTAAAAATAACCTTGATGAAAGGGAGCCTTACGGTAGTGAGATTCCAGATTATAAACTTGCTTCTGCAAACCGCAGCTCTCAAGAATGGGCCCCCAACAGAATGGTGTCTCACACTGGTGTTCAGTCAAGCTCCGTCTCCACAATGCTTAAACAGTTACTATGCATACAGAATGAGCTTACAGAATTCATATCAGGCCGTTAGGGATGCATAATTTATTGTCAGCATATTATAAAGATATTATATATAGTGTTATAAATGTATTCCATATAAAATATCAAAGTAGGATTTATCATAGCAAAACATTTTCCTGGTCCAAAGCACCTAGTTCCTGCTACGATTGTGAAATCTCTCAAGGGACGTGTTCCTTAAGAGTTCCTAAGTATTTCTTACTACGTGTTAAGAAGTCTTCAGGTCCGAATAAATTGTACTCTGTATATTTCTGGAAGTGATCAACATTTTATAGACATGGGCAACTCTGATCTCCCTTTTTTATTTACAGTCCTTTATATGAGGCTAATATTTGCCTTGCTTTCTTCCCAGATTAGCAGGTCCACTGTAATAGTCTGAGAAGTCTTGCTGGACTTCACTTTGCTCTTCAGTTTGCAAATTCTTCTTCAAAAAAGAAGCATTGAGGAGAAGTTGAATTTGCTGGCTATTTCCTCCTAAGGCCAAAACGCAAACCTTTATTTCTTCCTTCTGTTTTTTGTGTTGATGCTCTTTTGTTCTGTTCTGTTTTCATAAAATAAAATAAATTCTGTTTACTGAAGTATCATCTGATAAATCAGTCTTGTTCTTGATGGCTCATTTGAAATATTTTCCAAGTCGGTCCCCTCATGAATAAATAGTGCCTTAGATAGTAAGTACCTAAGTGTAAAAGGAGGAGGTTTGCAGCCTGCCCAACCTCGGCACGGAGGGTCTCCGTATTGGGGAGATCACAGGACAAGGTGCATGACCTGTTCTTTCCATACTGCATCCACATAGAGTTGCCATGAAGAACTCGGCCTTTTCTGGCTTTTTTATTCCCTGCACAACCTTCTTTCTCATTCCTTAATTCTTTTGGTACCATTTTATAGCACTTGCTACATTAAGTTCTGTTGAACTATTTAGGAATTTATTCCTGCAAGGCATGTGAGTATTTTGTTTCTAAACAAATAAAGAATCTGAGATCCATATGGTGATTTGCCCAAAACAGGGCGGAACGGTGGTTCCTACCGTAAGCCAACAGAACTTTAATATCTTCAAGATTCTTTACATTTTATTTAGATTGGAGGTAGAAGCAGTGGTTTTCAGCGCCAGGTGAGCTGACAACAGTTTTGCATTTCCAAGCAAGATACTGTAATCTTACTGTTTGGGCACAGAAATTATTTCCTCTTTGAGATTTGTTTGTTTGTGTTTCTTTAAAGCACTTCAGCTGTTTTGCCTATATTACTGGAGAAAATCCTCTTTCTCTTACTAGCCTAAGTACTCTTTCAATAAAAATTTGAAGAGCTCATAACAAAAGGTGACATAAAAAGCTATTAAAATATGCTTTTTTAGGTGCATCTATAGCTATAGTAATTGCTTGTCATCTTCTTCAGCCATCAGGTTTGGGCGAATGCCACAAGCGGAGAAGGAGAAGCTCTTGGCAGAGATTTCCAGCGACATCGACCAGTTAAACCCTGAATCTGCTGATCTACGAGCACTTGCCAAGCATTTGTATGACTCATACATAAAGTCCTTCCCTCTGACCAAAGCCAAGGCGAGGGCGATCTTGACAGGAAAGACGACAGACAAATCAGTTAGTTCCCTCTGTTGTTTTCTTTCTTGCTTGCTTTCTTTTGAGTAAATGATTTACAACATTGACAACACATCTTTTTTTTAAAAAAAAAAACAAAACAAAAACTTTTCTGTTGGCAGTTACATATTTCAAGCTGTGTCTGAAACACAGGAAATGTTTTTAGATAGGATAAGTAAACATTATTTGAAAAAACTCCAAGTTCACCTAATAAAATACTTGAAACCAGTACAAGAATTTGAAGGTCATCCTAACCTTTTTGTATTCTCTGATCCACTCTTCCCGTTTTCCTTCTCCTTCCCCAAAGGTTATCTTCCACGCTATCTGTTTAAGGTGGTATCTAGCTGTCAGCAATGGGTTGCTATACCATTCAAGCATCTGGCTCCCAGCACATTATCAGAGCATCTTATCAGTACTAGCTGTACCCAAAGGAATACTCTTTTTCACAAATGTCAAATGATTCCCAGTACCAACACCCTCATTAGCCTTAACTATGATGCTCGCTCTTATGATGCTCTGATGACTTCCTGCATTTCACTGGCTTATCTTGGACCAGATCAGTTTCCTGTGGTGGTGCGATCTGAATTTTAGATTAATGTACAAGACAATCTTTTAAGTTAGGTATAGAGATATGTATATTTGTTGGTTGCTTTGGAAACTTCACTGGCAATGCATAACAATCTTCTGTATTGGTGAGAAGGAGCATAAATAAGATCTGGTAATTATGGTAGGTTTTAAGTTTTGTCGCTATTTTAATACCTAAAAAGCAGAATAGTTTGCCAAAACTGATATCTCTTCATTTGGTATATTTTCTAGAATGATCAGCAGAAATTTTATTGTCAGGATTACAACAGAGACTGTATTTTATTTTATTTTATTTAATAATTTCAAAGACAAGAAAGAATTGAGAGGGTTTTTTAGGCTTTTCTTTAAAGGCAGTTAAAATCATAATTTAAAGATTGTCCCTAATTTGGTTGTACCCCTCACATCAAAACTTGAGATATGGTGGACACTTGCAATTCGAGTAACTCTTCATCATGGAGCATACAAAGTTTACGCCAGCATAGTTTATTTATTCTGCAGAAAGGTGACACGCTAAGTCTACTTGAGGGTCACTGAAAGAGTGACATTGAGTATTTAATGGTTACAACTTTTATGTTACTTGAACTGTGATGGACTTTGTGCTGTGGAATATCAAACTGTTTACTATGACCATAGTTTAATTTTATGTGATTTTTAATTGCTGTATCATCTGCATTAACTGAAGATGATTGGATATGCTAAATGGGTGTGTCAAAACTCACATGACTAACTCATCCTCTTCTGGGATATACAGTGCTCGTTTGACATAAGATTCTACTCACAAAGTTCATCTGAATCTTTATATTCAAAATTTTTTAGCTATTTTAAACTCTTTCTTGATTTTCATCTTCTAACGTCAATAGGCTGGTGACATAGTATCGTCTTTGTAAAGTACGTGTACCTGCACAGGATAGATTACTTTTGCTTATACTTGGTGCTCCCACTTAACGTTTTCTAGAAAGAAAAGAAAGGAATGACCTACTAGCACTAAAACATGCCTTTTAAAAGGCTGCTCTATAGTCGTCTTATTCCACTGGTTTGTATATGCATGCACAAATGTACGGACACATATAAAATATTTTTTCTGCTGCCAAAATAGCATTGCATCTTGAAAAATACCTTATCCTCCTGGCTTTTTCAGGGCAGTGCGTTTATTTTTTTCAGTTTCACACTGAAATGCTAGTGCAAGAGGGAAAGCAGTGTCACGCCTCACGCTCTCTTGAGCTGAAGCTCATGGTCTGGAGCTATGTTTGCCTGTGGTTACTGCAAAAGCGACGGCCCGAGTTTCATTGGTCTCGTAAGCAGCAGAACATTGATTTCCCTACAGCGTTTTGAAAGCTCTCTTCCTAGCACGAGCGGGTGGGAGCGTTGTGTTCCACTGGGCCTGAAAGGGACGGCGGAATGCTTTCCCGTCTCCACCTGCAGAGCTGAGGGAGGTGGGAGCAGTAACCCCCAGGTGGTGGCTAGCGCCAAGCAGCTGTGGGCAGTGGCCTCTCCAGAAGGCACCACTAAAGGAAGTAGCTATTTCCAGCTTTAAAAATTCCATAATAATTTAGTACTGAATAGACTTCAAAACTGGTTTAATCAAACAGGAATAGAATTTTAGGAGTTTCCAGAGTCTGCTTCTGTGGGAGAGGACCCCTCACTCGGGTTATCTTTGAATGTGGTCTGCAGCTTATAGTGAATATAAACTCACGAGAATGAGCACCCATGGGCATGAGGCATTAGAATCTGTAATCGCAGAAGATTTTAAATTTAAAAATGCATTTCTCTAGTCCAATTGTTGGTGTATAATTCCTTGTGTTTTAATTAATTAATCAAGTCTGTTAACAAACCTATTAATATCAGTAGATATTTGTTCAGTGCAGCAATGAACTATTTCGGCATTTACCCTCTAAGGAAAAGATTCTTCCCTATATTCCAGAAATCCCCACTTACCCACTTCTTTAAAACCAGAAGCTTCTTCTGCATATTCTGAAACAGATTGTTTCCAGATCCTAACGAAAGATTTCCTGGCACTACTTTTTCTAATCTGCTTTCAAAATTGATTTATTCCAGTTGAGTTTATTTCACAGTCAGACTCATTCTTGTGTTCTGAATTGTGCTGCTGTAGTTTGTATCACGTTATTTGTGTTTTCTTGCCCATTGACAAGTTGTTTGAGTTTAAATATATCCTAACTTTGTTATTTTAAAGGCATTAACAGCAAAAGGTTAAATTTATCAGATAATCAATACCATAAAGTTGATATTACTTGCAGCACTTTCTAGAGGGATAAAAACTTGAAAAGTACATGACAGTATGTGAAGTAATCGAAATGTGAATATACTCTGTCTTTCCACAAATTAAGACATCATGTCATCAGAAGTGCAAACTTGTCACTGTACGCTAGATTCTGTTTTATAGAAGCCAGTCAAATTTGGGTAAAAGGAGTAACGTTTTAATCTTTTGTTAATAAGCATTCCAAACGGTGAATTCTGGTATTACACAACTTCTGTAAAACAGAAGAAATCAAAACAAAAAAGGCAAAAATCATGGATATTTGAGAATAGTGTTCCTTACTCCCCTCCCCTAATTATTAAAAAAAGTATCAGCCAAAGTCCTATTTTTAGATTGTGGATTCACGGAACATGTGAGAAGTCCTTAGGAACTACTTGTACTCTCTGTGAATCATTTCAACAGCGTGAGGATATTTGCTTTAATAGGTTTGTGAAGATTTAACCCTTTTGGGTCAACTGCCCTTGATATGTTCCTTATAGATTTCTAAGTGTTTTCTGATGAGTTATATCTGTGTATGTTGCTTCGGTTTCTCAGGACTCAAATGAGCACAGAAAGGACATTTGAAAGTAAATTGTCTTCCCCTTTTCTTTTTAGCCATTTGTTATTTATGACATGAACTCTCTAATGATGGGAGAAGATCAGATCAAGTGCAAGCACGTGTCACCGCTGCAGGAGGAGAACAAAGAGGTAGCGATTCGCATTTTCCAGCGCTGTCAGTTTCGCTCTGTGGAGGCAGTGCAGGAGATTACAGAATTTGCCAAGAACATTCCAGGTTTCGTGAATCTTGACCTGAATGATCAAGTAACTCTCCTGAAATACGGGGTCCATGAGATCATATATACTCTCCTGGCTTCTCTGATGAATAAAGATGGAGTTCTTATATCTGACGGACAAGGATTCATGACACGGGAGTTTCTGAAGAGCCTGAGAAAACCTTTTTGTGACTTTATGGAGCCCAAGTTTGAGTTTGCTGTGAAGTTCAATGCACTGGAATTAGATGACAGTGACCTGGCAATATTTATAGCTGTCATTATACTAAGTGGAGGTAAGCACTGTCTTATTTAATATATTTTCTATAATAGGATTGACACACTTGATTCCTGTCCAAACAAGAAAGTGCTCAGCACATAGGGGGTTTTATTAGTTTTCAGCTTTCTTGGTGGTGTTTGCCTTTTTTTCAGTTTCAAGCAGAAACAGAAAATGTAAATGACCTGATATTAATGGCAGACCTGGAAATGCCTGCTGAATCAGCAGTTCATTTAGTTAGAAAACAAAATCAGGATTATCTTTCTGAAAACAGGAAGGGTGGAATTTCACTTGCAAGTGCTCCTAAAAGTTAAAATTCTGTATGAGGATTTTTTAAACCTGCAATTAGATTGTGCGGCTTGCTAATTGTACACAAACAGCTTTGACTCCATAACAGTTTCAAAATACATGTGGCATTTGGCTTACAGGATTTTATGGTGGGTTTTTTTTATTGTTGTTATCATTTTTTCATTCATGCAAGGTTTTGTTTGCCTTTAAAAGGGGGGAAAAAGAATGCATTTCTCAGGGAAACGATGCTCTCCTAATGCCTGAGAAGAACAGGCATTAGGAGTCTGCTCTGTTTGTATTAGTGTTTATGCATCACGCTTTGAGCAAAGCATGAATCTGAAAGCCCAGGTGTCAGCCTACAGGCATGCTAACACTTGATTAAAAAAAGACACTGACTTTTCAGCTTTTTTGAGGACAGTCAGTATGTTCTATCTGATTATGAGGTGATATTGTGCAGTGTAGCTATTGTATTTTGTGAACTAGGTTTAGTTCCCTTAGAAACCTTTCCACCAAGAAACCGAGAGATCAGATATACATTTCAGGTCAGATTGAAGGTCTTTTACTTTGGCCAATACAATCAAATTAGTGATGTCGCACAAAGAAAATTTTACCCAACTGATTTGTGTGTATTTTGGCTTAGAATGGTACTGCAGATATCAATGGGAGGAATGTGCTGAATGTTCTGAATTCAGATCCTCCACAGAGCAATGCAGAGGATTTTGTTATTAAATTATGTTTAAGCAATCAAACACAACAACCACGTGCTATTGTTCTGAAAACAAACATTCTGTTGAGAGCGCGTTGTTACGTATAGCTTCATTTAAAATCACGTACAATTACTTCTGGCGTTGTGTTTCATTCAGAAAAAAATGTGGTATCACTGTATGGTTTATTAGACTAACTAAATCCACTTCAAACAAGTACCGTTCCCAGAACACATTTTCTTGTGCAAACCTTTGAACACAACGATCCCCGAGGTCTCTGAATTAATTCAGAAAGGGGAAATATGTTACTGGCATATTTTTGGTTGGCTTTGATGGGGAAGGAGAAATTATACAAGCCTATTAGGGCACTACACCAAATATGGCAATATTTTGCATTTTCCAATAGAATGAAATTTGACAGATGAGAAACAGGCCTCTCAAAATCCACTCCTAATTGAAAAAAGGGAACTTGCGATCTGCAAAGCTGGGTCTGCTATGCTTCAGTGAGGTTTGCTTCAACATTAGAGGAAATAGGTCTGATGTAACTCATCTTACATTTCAGTTCTCAGGAGGACAATGATTCACACAAAAAAATTGATTACCCTGAACCACATTTCTCAACACATCTTGTTTTAAGAATAATTTGTAAACAGAGATCTATAAAGAACTCCCTGAATTTTCATATTTCTTAAATGAAGCAAATCCATATAAATATATAAATCCATATAAATATAAACCAGTCCTTTCTAGAAAAATCTGTTAATTTCTTGATAACAAAGATCTCTCACTAGCTTTATTCAGAACTTTTTTTTTTTCCAAAAAAGCATGATAGTTATTTGTAAAAAATGAGTTTATATTTTGAAAACAATTAAGCTTTGCTGCCAATTAGAGAGTGGCTTTTATCATGGCATTTACAGTCAGCTATATATTGAACTGCATGCATTCTGTGGGACTATAATATTGTATGTGATATGGAACTGAAATCCTATTTCTCAGATGTCTCAGACGGCTCTTGTTTCCGTAAGAGCTGCGTTCTTACAGAACTTAATTTCTGTAAGAACTATATGAATATTGAACGAGGATGATTTCATTAAAATAGGATTTCAAAACCAGCTCATATTACCTCCAGGACTTTACTAGCATACTGTAATGTTTAAGTCACTTTAAGAAAACCTTGTACAAATGTCTTAAAAGAAAACCAGTTTGTGAAACAAAAAAAGACCCCAGCCAAATGCTCTAATTCTAAGTGAATCTGTGATTGCCTAGCAAAATTATGTTAGTTCTGCTGGCTCCACAGATGCTCTTATGCGGCTCTAAAAAGAAGAAGAGAGAAGGGAAAGAGAAAGAGAAAGAGAATTCCAGCTGGAACACTGCATGTAGAAAACTTTTCATTGTGAAGTGTTTGGAATTTGCCAGAAATCCTATAAAACAGTTCAGCCTCTTGACATCGAGAGAGTTGCATTTGCGTTATATGTAAAAAGGCAAAATGCCTATGTAACAGTAATAAGAAGCTGGCAAATTAACTGTAATAGCAACAAAATGAAAGTCCTCCCACTCCCACAGTCAATCATTTACTGTTTCTGAGCTGCTCAGTGCAGCCTCGCTCTCTCTCAGTTTTACTCTGAACTCGTTATTACGAAGCTGAAGAGTTGTCCTTAATGTTGGTATATTGCACTTTAAAACAATACTGTAAATGGCAAACGAATTCTAGTACTCTGAATTTAATGCTGAGGAGACAGGGAGACTGTGTGTGAGCAGTAGGATGTTACCTTGTTTTTACAAAATAAATGCTTTATGCCGTTAACAGCAATGCCAAACTCTCATTACAACATTCTTTTACTTGTGGTGACTTTGAAAAAATATGCTTTGGTAAAATGAGATTTGAAAAACTTTTTTCAAGGAGATATTCTTTCTCCCTGTTGTCTCGCTCTGTGCCACTAAGGCGTATCCTCAGCCACTAGTGAATGCCACGGTATACATGGTAAAGAACTTGAAGCATCTTTAAAAATATTATCTGTACCTGAGCTGAAAATGAAGACTATCATAAGGAGAAGGTTTAAGAACAAGAGGGATGTCTGTGTTTGGGCAGGAATGATGATAGTCCAAGCCTTATTGGGATAATCCACATTTATAAACAGCAAACTCACTCAAGCAGGTGGTTGTCAAAGAGAGAAAAAGCTCAAGAGGTAATTTGGTAGCATGTTTACGTACGATGGATGGACTTGAACTTTTGTATATTATCTTCTGCGGTGTTTAGGATAGAGTGGTGTTTGGGAACTGTAGCAGGGTTTACCTGTAGAGACCCAGAATCTGTTAGTCAACATGAAGTCAAACTAATATTTGAATTCAGAAATGTTGCTCCATTCACTTTTTCTAGTTCCTGAGTGTGTTCTTTACAGTAACTTTTCAGCTGTGAACTGCTGTTGCTTGTTTAAACGCTATATTCAGTAATTTTGCTACAATCTGAGATCAGCAAAATTTGAAGTTTTATCGCTGAACAGTACCAAGAAATTGTTCATGTTTGACTGCTACACAAATCCTGCTGTAGCAAACCTGTTAGAACAAAGAAATGCTTCCTAATCAGACCAAGACCTGCAGATAATCACTGTGCGCTTTGAACCAAAATCCTGATGACTACAATATATACATGTGACAGTCTCAGAAGAAAAACCTCAAACTGCTGAGTCATATCTGCCTCAGCAAAAAAAGTAGCACGGGGATTCAGCCAGCCGTATCTTTGCATGTTTTATCATAGTAAGATTTTAGAATGCGTATTTAAATGCAAAAGGCACGTAACCAAAGGTATTAAAATATAAAGGTATGGGTAAAGGCATGCAGATGGCAACTTGTGAGGAACGGAAAAAAATGTAATTATTGTTAGGAACATGAAAGAAGCATCCAAATCTGTAAGTAAATAAACAAACAAAACATTTTCCCCTGAGATAGTATAGAGCAACAATTTATGCAAAGTCGTACTGTTGACACTCCAAACTAAGGAGCTATTAGCTTTCCCCAGTCGCTGCAAACATTTTTCTTACTTAGAACAGCTTCCTGCAGAATTTTCAAACCAAATGAAACAGCTGTATGACAATGAATGAAAATCTAAAGAAAAACTGGATACAGAAAAGTAATAGTAAAAAGAGAAATGTGGTGCTCTCTTGGCATAGTCTGAATGGATAAAAGGCAGGTCGCAAATAGCACAATAAAAAGCTAAACTTCAATTAACAACCTTCTGTATCAAGGAGGTTTCAAAGAGGTGTCCAATTTGCTTTTAGTCATCTCTCACCTTAATCACTGTCTTTTGGCCTTCTGTAACCCAATTTCATTGTATCGTAAGAACATCCTGCTACAAGTCATTTGCTTTTGTCTTTCACTGTCCTCCTCAGTTCCCTTTGCGGTTTTCTCTGTGAGCTTTCCAATGGCGATTCTGTCTGTCTTAGCCTCTCCAAAGGCCTCCACCGCAGTGCCACCTAGTTTACTCCCATTCTGTTTCTTCCTATTCTCTATCGAAATTTTTCTCAAAGCGTACTGTTAATCACTTCCTTTGTATTTTTTTCCACAAGCCACATCCACCTGGAGCTCCTTGCTGCACAAAATACACGTTTTGCTACAGTAACCCAATGAGTCTGGAGCATGTATATTTAAGAGCAGCTTAACAACTTGAAACATACCATAATATCCGTATGGTAAAGCTTTTGCCTCTTATTTCTTTTTTTCTGATTTAGATATGTTTCTTGGAACAGAAACAGCATTTTCCTCTGTAAGAAATTTTTACTGAGAAAGTACAGCAAACTGTCAACACCCAAAAAATAATGTCCATATCCTGAAGTTCTCATTCATGAAAAATCTCTCTTGCCTTCAATGGGAATTTTCCTTCCTCTTGAATCGGCTTATTTAAAAATAACATCTTATGATCTCCTAGGCTTTTGTCATAGTCATCTCTTCTGACTCCAGTTCCACTGGGTCGTTATAAAGCCATTAGACTGGGTTTTTCAAAGGAGCTTAAGGATTTTAGGCGCTTAAGTCTCGCTGAACATCGATTGACCTCGGGCACCCAAATTCGGGGAGCTCCTTGGTAAGCTCCAGTCTCAGTACTGATCTCCTGGGTTTGCTGCCGGGACTCCGAAGTTGCACTGGGGAGCACAGTGCTTGAATTCGGTTTCGCTTCTGAAAAACTCACACCCTACAAATTCCCACCATAAAAGAAGCAGGGGGCAAATGGAGATTAATCTCAGAGGAAATCAAGGCCACAGTCTTTCTGCTTTTTGATTTTTTTATATCACTGTACACTGAGTCATACCCAGCTAGTTCAGAGTTCATCTGCAACACAGAAGTAAAATTTAAAGCTATCGGAACCCAAAGCCAAAATCATGAACAACTTTGAAGTACTGAAATTTGGGAAGTTTCTGAAAGATATAAAGAAAGCAGCTAGAGTTTGCAGCACATGCAATGTATTTAGGTAATCTAGAAATAAATATCTACAATTTATCAAAAATTCTCTAAGTATCTTTAAAAAATGACTTGATAATATATCCAAAGGAAATTATAAAAAGGCGTTTCTTGTTTGGAGACAATTTTCTGCTTGCAGATATTTACTTACAAACTTTCTGAACCATATTTTATGGTATTGTCTGTTGAATGGTATAAATAAGCGACGTCTACAAGATAACAACGGTTTATTAGCATGAAGTACGAAATGGAAAGAGTGGCCAAGTGGGTCCCTGAGTCCCACCACCTACAACTGAAAGCAGTCACTTCATAAAACCACCATCAAACAAATATCAAGCTCCATATTCAATCTTGCCGTTATTCCTGTTTCTGAAAACCTATCCCAAACCCCACCTCTTTGAGAGTGAACTACTCTGTCCTAATCCGTGACCTACATGTATTCATGGCTTGCGTATACTCATTTGTTTTCATGCCAACTGCCTTTTAGTTTACACTGCAACTTTTTCTCCGTGAAGTAAAACCTCAATGTATTTATAAAGAGCTCTGTTTTCTCTCGGCCTTTTTTCTAGTACACGACACAAGCCAAGCTGAGCTAGTAGAACTGGATGCACGGAAAGGTTACTAAGATCACAGGAAATAACAGCCTATTTTTACATTTTTAATATAGATCAACCTCTTGTCCTTTCTGAAAACGAAATACTGCCTTAGGGAAGTAATTTAAGGCTAGCTATAGGCACTGCTTTTTATTGATCAACCGATGAAATTAATTTCATAGCTACACAACAAATGTTATTTAAATTATTGACTGTATTTTTCATGGAGTATTTTGATAATCAGGATGCATTACCCAGTATAAAGTGGTTTAGCAGTAACAAATTCTTGGTAGTCATTATCTTATGTGAGTATTTAATAATGTTAAGCGACTTTATTAACTTTCATGGCTGTAGAATTAAATAATTTATTACCTCAAGTTAGAAAGCAAATGTTACAAATTATGTTAAATAATAATTGCAACCACTTAAGAAGGTATTTGGGGACAGAGAGAAATAACAGAACAGCTATTATTATGAAAGACAGTAATGGTCAAAAAAGAAAGCTTTTGCTTCTTGACGAAGAATAAGATATGCCAAAGATAATCCCGGACTCCGGCAGCTGTGGCAGCGCATGCGGCTGACTTTGGTTGTAAACATCCATCCCAGCTTCCTCCATATGGAGGAGAGCTCTGTTGGCACGAGCCCAGAAAAGGCATTTTCTGCACAAGCCACATCTAGCAGTCCTCCACTGCCGTAAGCTGATGAGCTGATGCTAAAAGCTATCATGAGACTTCTTGATAGCAACTGGAACTTGGCTGTGGAGAAGAACTGAACCTGTGATTTTTAAATCTCCCAGGTTAGTATGACTGCAGAAGTTAAATTCATGCCTTTAGTTTGACAGGGTAGCATCCACCTCAGCAGCAAACATTTGTAATGGTAGCAGCTACGTGCAAGTCCATCTGAGTATAGGTTGATTTTCCAAAAGTGAATTACCTGATACAGACTGTTTATCCCCCAACTATATCTCACTCTTCCTTTCCGTAAGCACTCCCAGTTTACTGTGGAAAATGCATTGTAGCATAAACCTGTCTCTGTATCTGCACCACGCAAATGCTTGAGCTGTTTCTAAGACTAGTTCTAAAACTTCGAGGAAATTCCAGTAAAATTTTTCAAATAAATACACTGAGAAATTGTCAAAGAGTTCTCAGTAAGTGCCATATGTGAATGCCTAACGTACTGAGAAATCTTTAAGAAAATAATACTTGAGATAGAAGTTTCCGTATTCTTCATGAATTTACAACTCCCAATCTTTCTTCCTAGATCGCCCAGGTTTGTTAAATGTGAAGCCCATTGAAGATATACAAGACAATCTGTTGCAAGCTTTGGAGCTCCAGCTAAAGCTGAATCATCCAGAATCATCACAGCTGTTTGCAAAGTTGCTTCAGAAAATGACGGACCTCAGACAGATTGTAACGGAACACGTGCAGCTGTTGCAAATAATAAAGAAAACGGAGACAGATATGAGTCTTCATCCACTCCTACAAGAAATCTATAAAGACTTATATTAATGACCATAGTAGTTTTAATCCGCTGACATAATGTATGTTCTTCAGATTGCACTATTTCTTTGAGGGAAAACTTTGCATACCTAAGAAATTACTGTGAAACAGCATTTAAAAAGAGAGAGCTTAGTATAGTAGATCTATTTTATGCATATTGTTTATAAAGACACATTTACAATTTACTTTTAATATTAAAAATATCTATATCATGAAATTGTTGGCAGTATTTTCAGAATGAATTTTTTAAAATATCTTATTTCTTAAAATTGCTTGTCCAGTATGATTGATGCTTCACTGAAGTTGGTTAAGCATGCAGTTAAATTTGCAACTTAAAAATAAAAAACTTTCTCCTTAAACATTTCTAGGGAAACGTTTTAAGTATTATGTTTGATTTTGTGCTCCCAAGGCAGCAGCAAAATAACAATAAAATTGAATCCCAGATTAGTGTAACTTCCTATGAGAGCTTAAAAGCCAAAAGTTAGAAATGTCAGGTCTGACAATATTTGTGCCTCCCGTAACCTAATTTTACACCCATAGAGCTCTGTAAAGAGGTCTTAGTGTAAGTAAGAATGAGGCCCATCATTGGTGGGCAAGCCCCCAGACTAGATGCCATTTCAAGAATTAATTAATTAAGGAATATGCACTGCTCGTCACTCTTGGGAAGCAGAATATTTTGGATGACTCTGCTGATGCAAGCGGGAGGCAGGTGGAGCAGCCGCCGGCGTGGTGGCTCCGCGGAGCTGCCCCCCCAGCTCCAAGGCACGTGAACAGCAGCTAGGGCGGATGCAGCTTCCCGCCACCCTGTTGAGTCTGTCGGTGGAATAGGCTTGTACAAACCACTTGGCCTGAGACCCTCCCAAATTATTTGATGAACTGTGGTTGGACAATATATTCTGTCAAAAATGTTACGGAAAATTGGAATAGTGTGACTCCCCCTAAACAAAAGCAAGGCTTGGATTCATTCTTTTAAACATAAACCTGTAACGGAAGCCCTGCGATGTTAGTTTGACTTGAGCTATCATTGTTTATTGCTGGCAACAAGAATGCTTTGAGATATTCACTGCTGTTAAGAGTGTTAATTTTCTTATATACATTACCCTATAATGTCACCAAAGATTTCCACTGGGAGCAAAGCATAGGAGAGTGAATAAATTTAACAGAAGGTAAATTTACTTACGCTATCTTCTTCTGGCATTCTCAGTACTGATGCGAGGTTCCCTTAGGTTCACATCTCGCCTGCCCACATTTACCGTTTGTGAACGTGAGCCCTGACAAAGCCAAGCGGGTGTGATCCACACCAGAAGAGGGGACAATGGAAAAAAAAGCCACTAATGGTAACATATGTATTGAAGAAAGGAGTGGTCCTCAACTGAATAGCCTTAGTTTCCTCACCATGCCCACATTTTATTTATGTAGCAAAAAGTGTGCCTTAAACTTAGTGAGACAAGTTCAGTGGTGATATATAAGTGGACCGAGAGGGTAATGTAAGTATATATGTGATTTTCAGGGAGTATAAATTGGCCTTACTCCCAGTACAGACCTTGAAAATCTAAGTTGGTGCAAATTAGGCAATAAAGAGGATGACAGAGGCAAATACTAAAATAAATCCTTAAGCTCATGCCTTCTACGCCTGAAAATGTTTCCTACTACTCATTTCAGATAAGCTCTGGGCCTATGGTCAGTACTAAGCATTATGCCCACCAGGAAGTCTGGAGAATCGGGTCGTTCAGCCTCAAGGTTTAAAACCCACTGATTAAATCGCACCGAGACGAAGTCGGTGTGAGGCTAAAGTGAACAGCTTTGATCTTCACTGAGTTTGCAATGCGATCATTTCAGTTAACTTAGAAATGATTGCCCTAAAGCAAATGGAATATTGCATGTTAATGCTCAAGATTGCATGTTTCCTGCACATTTCAAGATAGGCACGCTGTGCTGGCTGAGCATCGGATTCCGACGGGAATTACATGCACAAATAATTTGAGCGCGTTACAATTCAAAAGAAAATATTCTCTCTCTTCTTGTTTTAAGTTGTTTTCCACTGGACACTGGCCATTTGAAATGTTGCCATCTATCACTTAGTGGGAGAACCTCTATTTAGTTGCAGAGTTCATCCTCCCCTGTAGGAGGACATCTCAAAGATTAACTGGCACTGAGATGGACCACAGCTCCAACACCGAATTCCTGTGATAGCAACACACAGCAAAAACTATCAGTCTGAGCCTGCATTTCTTATACAATCCAATTTTACTTTGGCTTCACTAGAAATGAGGGTTCGGAATTAGTTTTAAATGAAGAAGGATTCTAGGGCATGTCCTTACGTAAGTACTATTAAAAACTATTTGAAAAGAACAGTGGAAGAGATGCACTGACAATGAAATTAAGTTCATGACTTTGCTACAGGAAAAACTTCTGTGTAACCAAGAAGCACATTAACTCCAAGGGCTTAATTCTACTTTATTGCAAGTGGTAACATTTTCAAAAGTAGCAGTTTAGCAGTGACAGTGTTTAAGCCATTCAGTCCAATGTGGACGTACGCAACCCATGTATTTTGAGGGTGGTAGCGTAATCGTAGTCATAATGGTCTAAGGAGAAACGAGAAGACAGTTTTGCAGGAACAGGTGTTACCCTTTATTGGGATGAAGGGACTGAGTGCCCAAAAGCCTATCCTTTTTTTCAACTGTATAAGCTGCTCTAATAAAATATACTGTTGTCCCTACGTCCTGTCTTCTCTTACATTTTGACAGTTATTCATCATATTTTCCTCAAGCCGTGGAAAATGTTAATTTTTATGTGAATTACTAATCACAGAAATGTTCTGATTCTAAACAGTTACATCATGGTTAGGAAGTTTTGCCTAAAATACTTTTCTGCAAGAATATGTCTTAAGGGAAAAATGTTCATTTAATGGACAATTGCTATGTACTAATTTAGAACAAATGACTGTTATGAGGATATGAAAACATTTTCTCAAAAAATAGCATTTTCTCTTGTGAATTATATTCAGAATTTTGATCTAATTGTAAATACTTTCTGTTTCTGTGGGACTTTATTTATTAAAAACAAAAAACCTGCTAATGGGAGTTTATAAGTAGGTTGTAATATTTTCAGACTCTCTGGAGTTTTGGTTAGAATGGGCCGTGCCATAAGTGAGCAATTTGTTTTTTGATCTTCAGTGCTACTAAAAACATTTAACAGCTCAAAAATAGAAACAGCCAGCTGGTATATGCCTTCCTTTGAAGAACTTCATTTTGCTGGTGTTTTACTGTCCTTCCTCAGTCATCTGTTCACTACATCGTAACATCTTCAGCGACGATGTGCTGACTGGGACACTGGTACATCCCCAGAGGTTTTTAAACTTCTGGGCTGTTATTCTGTCTTGTATTTTACACTGATCTGCTTCCTAAACACTGGGGGCAAATCATGTCCAGAGAACGTAATTTGGTATACCTGCGCATATCCAGCAGCTATCTGCCTCTTTCCCTCACCCTGTCAGGCATCAACTAGTCATCAAAAATGTTTCTTGTAGAAGCTCAAAGGTCTCTATTTAACAGGGAGAACGGCCACCTTCAGACAAAGTTCATGGGTGACCATTTCTATAGAAAATATTGCTGTGAGTGGCCTCGAATGAAAATTTAGATGAGAGAAAACCATTTCCAGCGTCGCCATTATTACAGCAAAGGCAGCTGAGGCCATTTTAAGCACTGTTTCCATAGCAGCAATGAAAAAGTGTTTATCCTCCTAATGCGGGTAACTAACTGCCTTTCAGCGCTACATGAAAGGAAGCAGTTGAGTTGTGTGTTCCTACATAATCTTTTCCTAACAAACATAGGCAGCCCTTCAGTAGTCTACAATACCGAAGCCTGGAAAATGGACTTCCTGATAACCGTTGTCACAACTTGTGTTACAAAACCTTACAAGCGCCACAGACCTGCCCTGCCCTGCCCTCTCCCTTTAGCACACGCGCTCTGGGCTTCAACTCACCACTGGTACAGCTAAGCCCTGGGGGATCAGGAATTAATATTTGATTTACAATTGTAAACTCTGTCTTGAAGTTGAGTGCATTTTAATGGGACTTCGTCCTTTTAAATACGAGGTAATTTCTCTCCCTTAAACAGAGGTAACATCAACTTTGTAAACATAAGCAATACAAAGCTGCAGCTAGAGACTTCTAGAAGGAGGAAAACAAAAATGAGGGGGGAAAAAAGCCCCAACAAACTAGCACGGCTCAACCTTACACCCGTCAAACGCTTTGGGTTTTCATTCAAGCATTGCAAAAACCTTGTGTGCCTCATCTTAAATCCCATTCCAACTGCCTTGCCTACGGTGGTTAAAAATCAGCCGCTTAGGTGTGTCTCCAACTACACGAACACAGCAATGTACTTTCACACTTAGCAGCACTAACTAGCCCTGAAAACATGGATAATTGTAGGAAAAACAACTTCTGAATTTCTGATTTTTCATTTTGCTATGCAGGGTACAGATACAAAATTGGAGTGGCGAAGCAGCACTCCGTAAATATTGCTCACTGGCTTTACGAAAACAACCAGTAGCCAATGATTGACCCAACAACAAAAGGAAGTAAGGAAAAGATTCCAAGACTTCAGATGCAATATCATATTATTATATGTGTGCGTGTGCAGATAAGCAAGGACACACATAACGTTGATTTCTAGTATTGCTCCTAACCAGAAACCATTACTAGTAATTTGTAGGTGGAAGAACTCTAGACAGTAAAAAATAACTGCTACTTGTTACCTTTTTGCTTACACATTCTGAGAGTTGCCTCAAAATACATACCCCTCATTTTCCAGTATAAGAAGAAGATTTAGATGTAAGTATTTTTGCTTCCAATCAACCTGCATTGCCATCTGGCCCTCTATTTCGTCAGTCTTTTCTTGCCACACCCCTACTTTCAAGCCACATAAATTCAGCTGGATTTCTCCGCAGTACGTGAGCTGTTGGTTGATCTATATATCCTATATCCTCAAGTTTCAGTGCCGGGTTGGAGATGGGTATGAGCAACTGCAACTCGGGATACGGAGCTAGTGCAGTTTCACTGGGTCTGCTCCTTCATCAGACCCGGCAAACGCAGGTTCTGTTTCAAGGCCTATGCAGAGTATCCCTGTTTATGGTACCCTGGTCTCTGGACCTTAGTGTTCTGTATAAAAGCTGCACGCTTGCGAAGATACCAGCTCTTCCTCCCAACATGTACAGTACGTAATCTTGGAAAGGTATCCTGATCGTACTTATCTGTATGCAAGGCACCTAAAGCTCCTGAACGAGATTAGAGAGCCCCGCTACACTTGGCCTTGTAGACAGCAGCACTGTTCCGAGTGACTTACGCGCCAAGACGAGGCAGAGAAAGGGAAGGAGCAGCCAGCGAATTTCACGCTGTCCTATTCAGGATCCACAGACAAGAAACACCACTCAGCCTGGGACCCAGCCCCACGGCTTAGCCTGCCTCCTACAGGTTTTCACATTTACACTTTGCAACAGCCAATTGCCTTATGAGACTTTATGTTTGCAAGAAGTTTTAGTGTAACAAAGCCAGTAAACAGCGTCTATACAAACAGGATCCCAAAATAGGAACGGTTACTTCAGTCCACAGTCTTTTTCGTAACACAGGTCTTTATTGTTTGATGTATCAAACCCTGTGCTAAATTAGTGCAAGAACATAATCTCTACACTGTAGCTTATCTAGATCATACAGCGGGAATTCTCTAGGCAAGTCTTACCCTGGACAAGCCTTACTCAAGGCAGTAACTCTTAGATCTTCAGGGTTAGTTTCTTCGAGACTTCTTTTAAATGTGAAATTGATTTACTTCAATAGATTTTTGCAAACAGCTAGAATCAGTTCTCAACTCTCAAATGGGACAAGTTTCTGATTACCATTTTGCTAACTGAATATAACTTTCAGCTCTGCTTTAGAAAGGGGCATGCATGGTAAAGCAGAAAAAGAGCCTTAGCTGCAAATGAAAATAGCCCTTCTATTGAGACACATATTGTTTAAGGACTTTCTTTTTCATTATTAAGCTTCCTTATTGTGCTGGAAATGGGCAGCATTTTCATAACAGCATTGGCCAAGAGGAATATCCATTGCTCATTATATTATACGCTGTTACCCAACAAGGTTTTTTTAGTTCAGTGGAAACAACAAGGGAAAACTGTACTCTCTAGAGGCAGGGGAGGGAAGGAGAAATACGCAGCACCATTGGTTCTCACACTGGGAAGAGCTGGCAGTGCCGGAGAAGATCTTGTCCTGCTTGCTGCAATGATGATTAAAGCATTCTGTTGTGTCAGCATATCCTCAGTTTGTTAGTGCTAACTCTCAGCTGGCCATATCCTGCCAGATTTGCAAGCAAAGCCTGCCAAGCCATCTCAACAAAAATGTAGCCTTAAATATTATAAATGATGCTGCATTTTGCTGTGGAAATGTTTCCTGAAAAGGCTGTTCCAAAACATCCTTTATTGTTGGGGGAGGGGAGAAAAAGGGGCCTGGGAGAGGGAGGAGGGAGGAAAAAGAGCTACTTTTAATAGACTTTTTTTTTCTTTTGAGGCCAGAGATTCATTTCACATCATTCTGCAAGACCAAATGGGTATTTTTTTTCCCAGTGACTATAAAACATTACAGTAATAATTTTGTATGTAAGTTTTGGCAACTAGGCTTGGGGTGGGAGGAAGGACAGAGGGCATCTTATTTTATAAAGGATTGCAGTGAGGGATTTTGCAATTGATCGATCAGTAAAACCTTTTTGGTGGACATCTGCTTGCTGGCAAAGGAATTCTCTCTTCTTCCTGTTATATTAAATAAAAAAATCACAGCAGAGCAAAGGAAGCGGCTCTCATAGCAAGGATAAGGGACAAGGTTTGGGTTCTAGACCAAAAAAAAAAAAGATTTGGGTCTGTATTTGATAACAGGATGGTATCACGAGCTGTTCAATGAAATCTCTCCAAACCAGCTGTTCTTGTGAAACTTTGGTGCTAGTTTTCCCTCCTCTTACGTATATATCCCGGAACCGAAGCCATGGGGGCTAATCTACATGTCGAGTTCCAAACATTTGTGCAGACACACACAGAAATTTAAAGCAGTTCAAATTCGAAATTCCAATTTTGGCCCATTTGTATGAGGACATCCTTTCAGAAAGAACATTGTCTCACAAAATTCCTTCGCAGTTCAGCCTCAAAACAGAATGAATCGAAAGGCAAGGAATGACTAGAGTCACACAATCAGAGGTGGATTCTGATGTGCCCCATCCAACAGTCCACCGCAATGTGCAAAGAATAGTTTTGTTACAGTCTGTCTGAGTCCAGGTTATACTTGCTAGCTCTTAGCTGAACTTTAATCAAAAGATCTAGTAGCTATTTAGCTGAACGCTTCTACACATCTTTTATACTTCCTTTTTCTTTAGTTTTCACATTTTTCCACATTTTACAAGAGTGTTTGTTTTGCCAGATCAAGTCTAGACTGCTAGGCAATCAAACTCACAGTAGTATGCACGATACCATGTTATGCACGCTCTTCTGCATCCAGACCCTGCATACACAGTTTGAAGTACAAACATTAGGTAATTGTAGTCTATGCATTTCTACAATAAAATGTAAACAAGGGTAATAAAGCCATCTTCAATGAAAAATGGATTTTCAAGAAGCTTTGCCTTTGCAAGATCAATTTATAGAATAAAATTCCCTTGAGTCTTATTATTAAGCTTGTACTTGCAGTCCAGTGGCAAAAGATACTGCAAATGACTATCAGAAATGGGGGTGGGGTGTTCATTATTAAAAATCAAGCTTATTAAATGCTTAGTAAATTAATATCTTTTTTATTTTTCAGCTGTTATCGAGAAAAAAAATAAAATGTACAAAGACAATGGAAAACAAAGTCACTGGGAGTTCTTTACCTTCCTTTCTGGGTGAACTCTACAAGAAGTGAGCATTGCATTTACCATTGTAATGCAAAGGTCCAGAGTCTGCTTGCAAGTATAATTCAAATCTGGAATAATGTTGTAAAGGCGATGGCATTATACCAAAATGAAATCATAGTGGATGAAATCATACTAAAAAATGGATTTTGAAAACACGAGAGAGTTGCGAAGGTGATATGTAGGAGTTATTTAGATAGTCTAAGTTCTGAAAAGGGTACTTTCGGCACCCAGCAATAAAAATCCTGTGCTCATAAAGTGGGTATTTTCTGATGTAAGCTATTTTTGGATCCCCATAAGCATAGCCTTTAATTTGTTCTTTGTAGAAGATTGTCAGGTGCTTACCTGCAAGGTACAATGTAAGTGCAGTGTATTTCTACTTTGTGCTACCACAATAAATTGTCATTACTGGAGATTATACAATTTAATACATATATTATGAGGAGGAAACAATGGGCTGTAAAGTATCCACTTACGATGTTTATAGGTAATCTTTCATAGATGTTCGCTCTTCACTGCACTTCCGTTTGTGCGTAGTAAAGCTATATACGTTAATTAACACCAAGCCTGAAAGGTCATTAACCAAGTTACATAGAGTTTGACTGAAAACCTTCTGAATCCAAGAAAAAATCTCCAAATCTGGGATCAAGCCTAGAATGTAGTAGCTGATTATGTTTAGAGAAAAATCACATTTATATTATATATGACATGACCTGTGTGCTCATGGTTTGGATTCTGGCAGCTCTCAATCAGGCAAGATTTTGAGTTTAGTGGGATGGACGTGGGCTGTTCTATGCCAGGTGGCTTCAATGCTTAAGAGTTGGGCACATTCAGTTCACTAGTATAATGACATCTTCAGTCTCATTTGGATGTTTCCTTATCTCACATCCCATTTGGCATCTATTTTCTATCCAGATCAACTCTCCTGAGTATTGGAAAGGGTCTGCTAACAAAGGAGATGAGACAATACAAAAGAACGCCAGGTATAACACTTTTTGAAATATTTCTGTCTCTACTCAGTTCTACTGTGTTTCTCCCCACAAAAGTGCTTCTGCCAGTGCACAGCCCCAGTGAAATCGCCTCCAAACCAGGACTACTTGTAGACTTGGCCTCCAGAGAATGAAATGTAACAACGCGTTTCAGGCCCTTGACCATTACCACTCACTCTTCAGTCACGTATAAAGAAATCCTTACTGCGCAAGCAGGACAGAGTAGGTCTGGAGAGCAAATCTCAACTCGAGTTGTGGCAGAAGCATTCTTTAATATCCCTGTTGCTTTTTGGTATTGTGTGCAACACCTCCCAGACTGCACCACAGCCCACTGCAGACAGATTTTTCACAAACGGTACTCCCCGCTATGCTGTTAGAGTGAGGAGTTTGGGCACTCTCTGGGTACTGTTAGTACCCAAAGTCGGCAGGATTTGATCCTAAATGGGATACTGCAGATACCTGTACCAAATATGCAGAAAAGACGTTTGCAAAGAACAGTAAATGCAAAGTATTTTTTAAAGGAAATTAGACATTAAAAATACTGAAAACGGACTGTCAGTGCCATTACTCCTCACTTAGAAGCGATACATCCATGCTCAATAATAAGCACAATGCGAACCTCTTGCCAGCACTCTGCCGTCTCTGGGCTAGGCTGAAGCCTGACTGACTTTCAGTGACTGAGAAATTTCCTTCTGTACCAGCAAGAATCCTCTAACTTCCACTTTCAGGAACATTAATATTCAGTTGTCGGCATTATTCAAACACGAGGGAGAGAGGAGACTTTGTTGTACAAAGGAGTGTGTCTGACTGGTTTACCTAGTCCATCTCTTTCCATAAAGAAGTGATAAAAAAGCTAAAGAAAGTCAGCACAAGGAGCTGACTCTCAGCGCAAACTAGAGGACAGCCTGTGGCTGCTGCTGCACCCCAAATTCTTCCCATTGTCCCCAGTTCCTGTTCCCTGCATCCGGCCTGTGCCCTTGCTGGGTGTGAGTGCCTGTCTTGCTCAGAGTTATGGTAGTTTGGTTAGCAGCCAAGGGGCTGAGGATACAAATTATAATAGCATTTCCTTCCCCAGAAACCATTGTGCCAGGGGATGAGAGCTATGCAGACCCAGCTGTTCCTGCCTTCTGCAGCTATCCTGAGGTCAATGGCAACCTTAAGGCATCTCAGGAAGGAGCATCTTGCCAATTCCATAAGGCAGCAAACCTTCTCCCCAACAGCTCTGACTGTGAGAGAACTGAGAACTTACAGGCAGTTTTCCTGCTGAGCGTGAATGCACGATCAAGACTTTTTAAAATTATTGCAGTGGGGCTGAAAACGGGAGTGCACTTCTGCAAAAGCAAATAGAAATGTAATGCACAAAATGAGCTTCGAGTCTCCACTGGGACAAAAATGAGACAGTTCAAAACTTCCATGACTATATCAAGAAAAGCCCTTGTGAAAACCCAGGTTCAGACTCTTATTTTTCTTGAGCTACAGTACTGGAATCTAGTGTTCCTCAGCTCTGGCAGGTATCTCAGCCATTGCAGTCAGTTTCTCTTCCAGTTTTTTTTCTGATGGATCTCTTCTATTTTGCATGAATAAACAGGCACGGAAAGTTACAGTACTCACCTGGAGGGCAGTGTCCCTCACGTTACAGGTGAGCGCTTTAACTCACTAGCCTTTCCTTGTCCCTTCTTTGATCTTTCTCGGATCTACATTTAGTCAAATGAATACAAGGCCTGGTATTCAGAAGTGCTGAGCAACAAGCAACTGGACTCTGAATACTTAAATATAGATTTAAGAGCCTAACTTTAGGCACTGGTTTTGAAATTCTTGTGCAATTCACATTGTGAGATAGTGTAGGGATAGCAGTGTGTCTAGGAGACACTTACAACAAACATTCTCCTTTACATTATAAACAATCCTTAAATAAGTAGTAGATGGAGCTATTACCCAATCTGTTGTGGTGTTTGTTTTTGTTGTTGTTGTTGTTGTTTTTCTTTAAAAAAAGACATTCCAAAGTACCCTACAGAATTTTGGAAAAAATGGCTTTTTACCGTTTTTTTTTTTTTTTTTCGGTAAAATGACAAGAACAACAAAATGAATGAGTCCCATGTTACAGATCAGACAATGTTTCTTAACAGGGTTTTAAAGCTTGGTGTTACACAAATGCAATTCCCACTGCCAAGAGTAAGCTAATATATTCTTGGCATGCCTGGTAAGTCTTAAATCACTGACAGTGGGTACATTCTGCTTGACATTCTGAGGAACAAAATTTCACTTTGATAGCTGCACGGTAAAGAACTTATTCAAAATGAAGGCTATTCCACTATGCTTAGACACACAAGACCCCCCTCAAGCTCAGTAGGCATTTTGGGTATGTTAGGACTGCAGGGCACAAGAATGTTGTCATATGATTCTATCTTCTGATTTTCTTAGAAATTACCCCAGCTGCGTTTTAATGCGGCTGCTGCCATAATTTGAAATGAGTAATTGCTCAATGGATTAAGAATCCAACATGTTTTATTGAGCATTTTCATATGTCTTTCAAATGTGGTTTCAAAGATAAAATCTCAGACTCCAAATTGCACCTTTACCAAGGAAAACATGTTGCTCTACTCAGACCGTTCTCAGCTCTCCGATTTTACAACACCATGCATGACCAATCCAATGGAGAAGGTTAGTTCAGGACTGGTCTTTCTGCAAATAGCTCAAAGTGTTTTATAACAATGCATCTCAGCTAGATTCATTTTACTGATGAGGGAAGCTGGAGCACTAGGGAGCTAATGTGCTAGAGCACATTAGCCTGAGACCATCCAGAAAGCCAGCTGCATACCAGGCCTCATCTTAATGCTCCTGGTATGGTATCTTCTGCAGTATTCCTAAAAACATTTCTTTCTCAGAGGAAAAATCCACGGGCTGTCTTATAAAACACCACCAGAAAGATTTTAATTCAAGAACTAGAAAGCTAAGCAAGGCCTGTTCCTTTAAAATTTGATTTCCCTAATTGTGTGTTTGCTTGCAAGTGAGCAACTTTTTTTTTTTTTTTTTTTTTTTCCTCCTCCTCGTGATTTTGTGTGCTACTTTCTCAAGTCTCCTAGAAGAGCAGGGGTTCCTGGATAACATGTGAAGAACCACTACTCCAGACAACCTCAGGTCAGTGTAGCTGTTTAATAAACAGCTAACAAAAATGAAACTACCTAATGATGTATTCTCTAACCAATGTAACGCATCCAGTTAATGGGCTAGAGCACATCACTGGAGCTGACTTTGGTAGCACAGCTTTTTCTATCCTATACATTAGCTCTAAAATCTAGTGTTTGTTTTCTGTTGATGCAGACTTATTAAAGCCACCCATGATGGGAAATACCCATTTGTATTACAATATTAAAGTAGAAAAATACAGTTTGCAAGAGGCATTAAAGGAGATGAGAAAAGATTCTGTACATTAAAATAAAAATAACAGAAAAATAAAAATCACAAGGTTACTGTACTACCAAGGGAAGATGAGGAAATAACAGAAGACAAAGTAAAGATTAATCATTCAATGTCTTCTGTGCTTAAGTCTTCACAGTAAAAGGTTAATTCCTACCAGATGCTTAGAATAATTAAAATTAGCAACAAACTGGAGTATAGAGAATGAGAAAAGAAGAGGTTAAATATATTCAGCTGGGTTAGATATATTCAAATTAGCAAGCTGTAAGGAAATTTACCCTGGAGTATTTAAGGAAATAGCTGAAACAATCTGAACCATTAAATGATTATCTTTAAGAACTCATGGATCATGGAGAAGTGAGGTCTCAAAGGACTTAAGAAGGACAAATTTCTTTCTTTCTTTTTTTTTTTTTTTCCCCCTTCTTAAAGGAAAAAGAAAGGACTAGAATTACGGATTAGGGTAGCTTCAAATACCCAAACGGTTACTGACTTGTTCAAGCAACTATCCATCTTAGAATACCCAGCCAATAGCAAGATAATAAGCAGTCCACATATTTTTATCGAGATTAAAATCATGCCACATTAATTTAATTTCCTTTTTTGACAGAATAATTGGCCTTGTGAACAGGGGGGAAGCAGTAGATATGCTATGACATGACTTTGCACAATTGAATGTAACAGTCATGTAAACAAGGTAGTGAAGCATTGAAAGGTAAAGCTATTACAGGTGCAAAAATGGATGAAAAAGTATTTCTCAATAGCTTGCTGTCCATCTGAGAAATCAGACCAGCTGGGATGCACACGAATTGTTCTGGGTGCTATCTGCTTTGAAGTTCTGCTTAATCCCTAGGATAACAAAATATACGGTGCACTTAGAACATTTCTAAATCACATCACAGAGGCTTAAGCATTCTGGAGCAAAAGATTTTAATTCAACCTGATTTTGAGATATTGGAATATGTGTCTGGAATCAGTACAGTAAGGTTCAGCAAATGTAGATGCAAAGCTTTACCTGTACAAGAAAAAAACTCTGATATGCCATTACAAACCGTGGAATAATTGGCAATGTGACATTGCTGCGTGACATGAGTATCTGGATAAAGCAAATCGCGATCCCAACACACAACAGTATTATGTTGCTGTTGCTAAGAAAGACAGAGACTACTTGGTAGCCAAAACATCTGTTTGGCTGACAACTGACTCTTACCACCACTATCCATGACTGTTATGTCCTCGCCTTGAGTTTGATGGCACAGCCCTAGGATGCCTGAAAAGGAGGCAGGGAAGCAGAACAGGGAAATATAAGAAAAGCACCTTATTTCATTTCTCATGTAGGACTGGAATTTCTTTCCATAGGAAGGCCCTGTTTCTTGGTGAGGAAAGCCACCCTCCCAGGCCAGTAGCAAAGCAGCCGTGTATTAAGACTGTAGCCTTTTCTTGATGGCATTTGAAATATATCTATGTCAACACTGGCTGACAATGCCTGCTTCAAATCCAGGGTATACTTTAGAGACAGCAGCACTCTTTCGAAAGACATTTTGAAACCAGACGATTGTACTAATCTGTCTCTCCCTCTCTAATAGGCTTACACTAACCAGTCTCTCGTGCATAGTCTACTGTTCCCACGAATTGCTGGAGAGTGAGGACTTGATGTTCCCCAGTTCAAGAAAAAGCCTCAGGAAATTGCAAAAAGTCCTAAAAAGCCGCAGTTTGTTTTCATAACATTCTTTTCCTTTTAGAGAAGTAATAGATTTTTTTTTTAAACATTCTCTCTGATATTTCAGGAGTTAATGGACAGTAATGATCTAAAAACTGCAGAAAAAAACTATGGCACAAGACACAGGAAAGATAGCTTGGCTAATTATCAGGGCTTCGTTTGTGTAGGAGAAAAGGATGTGTAAGTTACACCAAAGAGTCTCAGATATTTTATTTTTTTTTGTCAGCATCTCTTTCTGAATGGATTTCTAGGTTTCCTCTAGACCCTCTCCTCTAGCTGTTTTACAATTTACAAGGCAAAAATGTTCATGTATGCTACGGCTGGATTTCCTATTACTTAATTTAAGACTGTCTAAAAGCCAAGCATCCAAGTAGTCTCATTCTACAAAAGGAGGAGTTCAGCATGGCATTAACCTCCTGCAAAAATCGATGTTTCAGGTTCTGATACGGATTGCACTCTGGAGATGCTTCTCCTTCTAAAGGCTATGAATGTGAATTTTAGATGACTAGATAAAAATGAGACAAATCATAGCTTGTAATACACTCCACAATAATGTGACACCCTTATATCTTCTTTCCAGTCATATACAGAAGGCTTCTTTCTCTCACATAATAAATGAAATTTTAAAGAAGTCTGTTACTATAACTAGATAATAGCATATATCCGTGGAATCTAGCAAAGCTGATGTCATTAGATCATTCTTTTCTTTCTCTTCCTCTTCTTCCTTTGGTCTCTTTTCCGTCTCACCTTCACATTCATGAGACTTGTAAAATAACCAGGACACAACTATTTTGCATCAGGCAAAGGGAATCTCAGGCACAAGAAATTTGGTATCTCTCTGAAAAAATGTAAAATTTTATTCTATTCTATATCCCCTCCACTAGAGGTGATGGCATACTAGTACTAGTGATTTGCACTACATGCACAAGAAGATGTTAAAGGGCATTCAGTATTTTCAGAAAGAAAAAAGAAATAATAATTGCAGAATCAAGTTCTCAAAGACCGTCCTAAGTTTGAATTTAGAGCTATCTTTATGAATCCATTCACCTGGAAATCATTTTAAGGTTTGAGTTTGTAATACAGGTGTGATCTGATAATATTTCTCTTGATAGTCAAGAAAAAAGGTTCAAATTTGCCTTTCCAAAACCATGGTCCAGTCTTGCCTGGGAGCTCATTTCAAAATGCACCATGCGTGTTGCTGGAGCCCCTCCCAAAATGCTGGGTGCTTAGAACTGTCTGTTTCGGGTGACAGTTCTTGTCTTTATTTTCAGCTGTTGCATTTATTATTAGAGGACAAGCAACAATACATTAAAAGCTTTCTTAATGTTTGTTTCTGTTAGGCAATTGTACTTGCCATGGGGATAATATGCAATCAGGGCTGGAAGAAGCAGCAATGTTTGCAAACTATGGGTGGGTGAGGTGAAAATTTTTAGTGAGTGCATCCAAGAACAGAAGGAGAAGGGTCTACAAGGCAGACTTCTCATTTGAGTGTGGTCCAAGTATTCAAATGTGGGGAATTGCTCCTTTAGCAGAAAGTATAAAATGCCTTTAACAGGTTGAATTGAGCAAGGTACCACACGATAAACTGCTGCTGCTAATGTAACTAGTGCTACTATGCTTATCCCTATAAATGAGCTGGTTATTTATTACTTTCAAAGAGAGAAATTCTGATTCTATACATATGTCCATACTGTTCTCATTAGCAAAGGTTTATCCACTGAAAGAAAGAGCTTACTCTGTAAATGTCCTCACCAGTGTCCTGGGACAACAGGAGCTGCAGGTTAATTGTGTTTCATCGAAGTGTTTCCTTTATTTGGCTTAAATGTGCTGGGTTTTTTCCATTTCACTGTTAACAGTATTTTCAGATCAGGAGCTGCCAACAAAGCCCGCAAAACCCCACCTTTGAGACAACAAACAGTCTAACTGTATGTTTAACTACCTGCGTGAATGTGCAATTCACAAATTTGCTCATAAAAGCAGGAGATTCTGCAGGAGCACAGGCTGCACCTGCTATTGTACAACAGCATCTTGTTACACAAAGTTTTGTACGTTTGACCTCAAATGAACCTAATTCAGAAAAAGGGAAACTATACACAAATGGTCCTCTACAGCAGTTACTCTTTCAGATACTTCTACCACCAACTTTTGTCTTTTCCCTTCACTTTATCAGGAATAGTTCAAGACTCTCAGCTCCTGCCTTGGAACAGGAGAATGCACGGGAAGATCTCTTGGCCCCTTCTAGAACTATTCTTGTATTTCTCGGTTTCGAACTGTGATATTCAGGTCCTGCTCCAGCCCCTCCACCTCACTGTCCTTAAATGGCAACATCCAACCTCGAGATCCCAAGTCCTCTTTACTGCTTCTTTGAATTCCTGTTCTTCAGAGCTGAGAAAAACTTGATTATTAATTTTATCTGGAGTAAAAGTGGGCATCAAGCAAAATACAGTCTTGCCTCAAATCCTTTATCTTACTGAGCTTTTTATGTCATTTCTGTTTTAAAGTAACAGAAAATATGACAAAACCACACACTGTACTAGTTTAGCAGAGGCTGAAGGTTTCAGGCTGCTAATCATCATAGATTTTCTTTGATTTAGATGATAGATTTCAATGCTTAAGAAAAGAAGGAAAATACAACTATAAGAAACAAAACTTTCTTCTGACTAGATGCTCTTTGAAATCTGTTCCTGAAGCAAATCAAAGAAATCAGTGTTTATCTGTTTTTTGGCATAGCTATTTTCCCTGTTAGCAGCTGGCTGAAAAACATGTGCAATAACTTATAGCCGAAGTGAGCCTCCAATCTTACCATCAGCTTTTGCAGTTGCTCCCAGAAAATATAATGATGTTTCATTATTGCTCCCACATTGCCCCGAGGCCTGTTACGGAATGTACTAAGACTACACACCGTTGGCCAAGGTATAATAGAAAGAAGCAGGTGGAAAAATAAAATACAATTTTAATTTCCTGCCATATACTAACCTTTTACGATACCCAAAGCAAAGAAGGATTATAAATAAGATCTTACTTTTTGTTTGTCACTTGATTGATGAACTGTTTAAGTAATTCTCACTAAATGTATTTAAAACATATTTTTCCCTGCCACAACGTGCTCTTGGATTTCTTCTCTGGGAACTTGTGTTTACAGAGCTTTGCAAAGCATAAGCGCTGTAGCTGAGTTAGCAAAATTCCTTGGCTTGCTTTTGTAGGATTGGGCATATAGACAAAATACTGGAGTGACAATCTGTAAGCAGAATACCACTGCTTCAATTTCTGCCGGATTGATAGCAGTGGTTCACTGCCAGATGATAAAGAAATGACGAAATTATCAGCAAGAGAACTTTGTGACTTACAGACTGTACTGATGTCTGATTATTACTCCAGTTGGGGAATACAGAATTGGGTAAATGTGTAACTACAGCAGAATCAAACCAAACCACTTGGCCTGGCGAAGCTGGCCATCTAGAAGGAGTCGGTGACTGATTAACTGAAGAGCAAATGCCGCACTAAAGCAGACAGCATAGAGTGAATAGAATGGCCTCTTCCTATGTTTTTGAGTGCGCTGTGCAGCTCTGTATTTCCTAAGCTCAGTCATGGTCCCATGCCTATTCTGAAATAGGCAGTGCAGAAATGGGCCTTATTAAAAAAAAAAAAAAAA
>VYZM01021987.1:51920-71569 GCA_013398915.1 Dromas ardeola | reverse complement strand
CCTACCAACCAAAAAAAAAAAAAAAAACTCAAACAAAAAAAAAATCACAAAAAAGCTCCAACCTGATGGTTGTTTCCAATAGGTGATCCACTGTGTGCACACTCCTGTCACCTACGTGGCAAGACACCTTCCTTCACCAGCAGTCCTACAGAAAACAAGGTGAACACTCAGAGCAAAATACTGCTTGGACCTTGTATCCACACACGAGCATTTCATCTCTGGTTAACTACTGACAATTAACTCGAAGTAGATAATCCCCTTATAAAATCTGGTATGGACGCTCCCCAAACATTTGTTCCAGACTATGTGTAAACTTTTAAATGTGTAAACTTTTCTCCTTGTTCTGGCCCTGTTTGGCAGTAGGATAACCACCCCATTTTTGTAAAAAATCTCAGTCCGGTTGCTTTTTTCACTTTGTTCAGAAGTGCAAGGTGCAGGCAGCTTTTCACAGGCACACCATTCTCTCTTCCTAGTCTAAGAAATACTTATATGGTGTTATTTCACAGATTGCTTCCCTAAACCAAACTCATGACTGAGAAATGCTCTCTATCAAAATGTGAGTGTTCTTAAGAGGAGAAAAAATCAGTGAAACAGAAGCACTTTTAATAAAAACAAATGCTGCTTTTATTCCCTGTTAGAAAATTTTCTGCTCCTTGAAGGATGGAGTATTCTGTGACAAATGTTCTCATTCCTCTTTTATTTTTAATCCAAATTCCCAGCTGTAAGTGGCCTCAGGTCACATGCTATTTCTTCTGCCTGAACATCCTCAGATGATAGCAGAAGTCATTGTGAGTCATTTTCTCAGAAAGAGAGGCTACATTGCATATTCTGTCTGTAAGCCAGTCAGAGTGGGGAAAAATGCTCTCAAACGCAGCAACACAAGAGAATTCCCTCGATGCTTTCTGTGTACAGAGAGGTAATATGCGCACCTCCGTTCCCCACACATTAGTCAGCGAAGTCTAATGGGGCAGCGGCCTTGCCTGGTTGCTCACCATGAGAGAAAATGCTGTCCTGACATCAGAGGAAGGGACAGCAGAGCCTGAGCGCACATACAGGAGAGGTTACGTGCCAGACATCAGTGAGAAAGAGCTGGAAATCACTCGTACTGAAGTGGTTTAAGACCGATCTGTGAGCGGAATCACAGTGTGAAGAATCGTTGCCATCCCTTCTGAAATCTCAGCAGTATTTGGATACACTGACTTTAAAAATACTGATAGAATAAGTGTTTGGACTCACATTTCTGACCAACTCTACCAACTCTGAATCCTACTACCGTTTTGTTTTACCCATTTATTTCCTCTTCTGTTTATACATATGAGATAAATCAAATCTCTGCAGAATTAAGCCTGTTCACCTACAGAATGGTACAATTCTGGCAGCAGGACCGTAAGACCCGTTTGTGAAGTCACTCGTGGCTACAGAGACTAGCCTGGAAAGCCATGTCCAGGGGTGCGTGTTTATTTAGCATTTGTAACCATCCATTCCTTACCTTTGCTGAGATAATTGACAAGAGGGCTTACTAATCGATTGGGTCCTTTTCTGTATGAAGAGGACTAAACCCAATTTGTTTCCTGTAAAGTGCTACCCGATACATATAGCTTCTGTCCATATTCCATTACCTTTGCACTATTCAATAGTTTTACTGATGTATACAGAAGTTCTGCTGGTTTGTGTTCAATACAAAATATTTTTCAAGGAACAAAACCTTCGTATAAAGCAAAAATAATGCCTGCTTCACGATGCAAGGTTCAACAGTGCTAGCATTAGCATATTTTCTAACGTGACGATTAAGTTCTGGAATTGCTGTAATTTAACACAGTTCTATTTCTGAAATCTTTTTGTAAATGAACACAGCCAGTATTGCATTTACCAGCTTACCAGACTCTTATGGGAACCACAGACATTTGCACTAGCACCAAATTTGGACCCTGAAATTCTGTATACTAGAAGCTGCAGATAATACCATAGCTGAGCTGCTGCTGCTTATAGATAATTACATATTGGCCAGATAATTTCTATAGCAATTTTTAAGCTTTCACGGGAGAAGAACTGGAATAATTTCTTGTCTGAGAAAATGATATCTATTTCTTTGCAACTGTGTTAAGGGTAGCTTTGCATCCAAATTAGTAACTTGAATACAGCCTGACCTATGAGGCAATGTGTGGGGATGGCAGGATGCTAACTGAGGGGAAAAAACGACAAATCTCTTTCCTTTACATTTTATCCAGCAGTTTAAATACAGAGACTGTAAGTCATCTTATTCTTCTAAACAATACAGGCAAGGAAATTGCTGTATTCTGACTAGACATAGAAGGTGATTATCTTTTGCAAATGGTCCATGTCAAATAGCGTACCTAGAAATTAAAATAATCTTTTACAAGCACTTATGTAAGTCAAACCTGTTTACTAACAATATGCTGTGTCTTGTCACCACATGGGTGACTCAGCATGGCATCATCTCATAGCATCAGTACGTAAAAAAAAGGAAGCGATGGGGGCAAAAAAAGGTATAGATGTCAGATGACATACTTCTGTAGAAACACTTGCTTTTGGTCACACAAAACATGTGGGTCAGCATGTGCTTAAACTTCTATGACAAAAGAATATTTCTACTATGCTGATTTTTTTCAGTGCCATAACTTATTCTGAAATATGACACAGTCTGTATTAATGCAGAATCATCCTGGATGAAGCTGAAGAGTTAGCACAGGAACAGTTTAAAATACCAAATACTGTTTTAAAAGATGACTAAGTTTCAGAAGAGATTGTGCATTAAATAATACCCAGGTTATACCTTTTCTGCCTGTGCCAAAGCGGAAAAAAGCTGTGGCAGAATGGTTCATTGCTTTCTTTCTGTGCTCCTTTGGGAGAGCGGGGCAAATACTGACGGCAGAGTGTTCTTGGAAGGAGCAGAGGTGACCAGGAGATCATGTGCTTCTGCTACATCTCTTGTCAGAAGATCTGGAAGGCCCAGTTTGTGTCACTTAGCAAGCTCTGACTTCTGCTGCAGCCTTTAATTCAAATTCTTGGTGAATCCTGATCTCAGTAGCCAAAAAACTCTAGGGACACTCTTGGAGTAATCCTCAGGCTGTAGAAAACTAAAGGATAATTCTTGGCAGCGTGCTAATGTATTTTAGGAGAGCCTTTCCAATATGCATGGTTTATTAAAGACAGTGAAATTGCTATATATTCCTCTTCCTTCAAATAATATACCTCTATATCTCTTTATAACAACTCCTTTATTCCTGCAATGATGAGGCTGTCACATAAATCACACACATACAACAAGTAGGATTAATTATAGCTCCAGAAATATGCTTGCCCACATTCCCACCCCTCTACAGCCCACAAACCCCTGTGGCAATTAAAATATGCGGATTACGGGTTGCTTCCCCAGGGTCACTGGAAAGCTAAGGACAGATGCTTGGAATCCTCTTTCTGTCAGTAACGCTGCTACTCTCTTAGACATTAGTACCAAATAACTAAATAAATAAATAATCGAGGGCCAAGTTGTTTTTACTATATTTTGAAACCTCATGTTGATGCAACAGGAGCTTGCAGTGCTGCAATAGGTCTGTGTTTGAAAAAGGCAACAAAAGTTTCACCGCATCTCAGTACCAGACACAGCCACGAGAAGTTCATGAATAGCAGATATTTGGCACAGCTCCGGAATGGGAAGACCTGCTTGTTGTCTATTTGCCCTAGGTGCCCTTCACCTGCTTTCCAAGTGATGGGGATGAAGTACGATGACCAAATGTTCTATGTTATGATGTTAGAGAGCATTCATATGGGGAGGGATACAAGGGAGTGTGTTTGCAAATGCAACTAGAAATAATGGAACAAAATTAAGAAAAATAACTTTGGTTAAATAATTAAGGAAAACTGAAAGACCATAATGGAAGAGTATCTTTTCCACACTAAGTTCCATTTCTTGGGATCTTAGGAGCAAATTTACCCTAGTATTTAGGGTCAACCTTAAAGTTACCTTAATCTTCCTGAGATGCCTCTTTCTCACTTATGTAAGAGTTTCTCAAAACAAAGGAAGACCCAAGTGGAGGAGTAAGGAGTGGAGGAGTATGAATGTGGCAAATTGCAGGGAAGTCCTGACTTTTGTCCCTCTTCTTTCCCCCTTTTTTCTCGACCCATTTCTCTTCCCTCTGAAAACTCTCTCCTTTCTGTTAGCCATGTGAAGAGTGAATCAGTGTCTCTGAGCCAGGAAGGGTAAAGGAGACCAAAGGCTGCAAGCTTAGACAATACATAGCATAGCCGTGACTGTCTGCCGGGGTCACGTTATTACAGGGAAGAAGGGAACAAATTCTAAAAAGCTTGAGAAACACTGAATTTTTGATTGTCTCTTTATGACAAGGAGCTCTTCTAGGATTTATTTTACAAGTTACCGTTCTTGCTTTACGGGAAGTTCAGCAATTTGGATCAAAGTTGCTGCTGTGGACTTTCTAGCCTTGAAAGAAGTTTTAAAACATTGCACCAAGGCAAACTGGGAGATGACATGGATGGCATTTTCTTTCAAACCCTAAGTTTTCTCAGTTTTAATAAACATCAGAAACTGAATGGAGGAATTTACTTTAGGATCATCAGAAAGGTTGAGGACATACTTAGTATTAATGTTCAGTACCAACCTAAAGATAGATTAAATAAAATGCTAGCAATTTTACCCTTAAAAAACAATTCTGTGTGGGCTAACAGTCTATTTTACCCCTTTCACTTCTTTTTACGGTTGTGAACATTGTAGTACTGGTTTCATAAAATGAAGATTCTGGCCACTCGTGTGAAAAAAACCTCCTAGAATTAACGATATTAACATCATTCCTAGCCAGTTTTAAAATATTCATTCTACTGCGTCTGCTTTTATCTTCCATTGCAGCTGATGAAGTGAAGCCTCCCTTCTTCTGAGACGACTTTGTTTCGTTGCTAATATGATCTGACTGCTACTGAAAATTCTTCTCCCAAAAGTGGCTGCAAACAGGTAGTAAATTATGAATCCCCTTGGCTTCCACAGAGTTACATGTCCTGATAATGTCACCAAAATACCGTATATCGCAGTCAGACCCAAATGACATTGGATCTCTTTGTTCAATGGCACTAGACAGATAGCAGTGGAGTATCTCTGAAGAAAGCCAGTACTTTGGCACCTCCTTTTTGTTTTGGCTGTACAATGATAAGATATAGCAGACTCCTTTTTTTCTTATGAAATAAGTTGATATCCACTACCTCCTTTCTTCACTGATAATTACAGTCCGCTAATTCTGAATACGTACTGCCTCACAGAAACGTAATACAGATCACTCCTCTTAACTGTTCTTGTCAAATAGCACATAGCAACCTGAATTTAGGTATCCTGTGGTGGAAATAAAAGTTAGTATATTGTAGGTAGTAAAGTACATATATTTATGTTATTTATCTACATTGACCTTATTTAACTTCGAAGCAATGTGACAGAGACTAAACAGTTGAGTTTGCCTTGAGATTCTGATATGTGGAAGGAACACTGATGAGCTTATCTACATGGACATTCGATGCAGAAGTCTAAATTACAATGACGAGCTCCAGATCCTTCCTAATCTTAAACCTCTTTTTAAAAGATGAGAGGGAGAAATTACCTGAATAACATTTAGCCTTTCAGCAGTTATTTTGCACGCCTCTGAAAAGATGGCATCTGTGTAAGTAGCAGAGAAGCAGGGCCGGCACTGGGGGTGTCGGACCACAGATCCAAACCCATCTCACTTTGTGTGACACAGTCTGAAGGGAGCCATTGTACTGCTGCATCCATGGCTTCAGACCTGCTATCACGGGGAGGATTTCTTTCCTCTGAAACTGAATGGAGCCTGGTTATTTCAGGTGTGTGTTGAGAAAGACCTCTTGAGAATTTCAAGCCCATGAAGTTTAGGTCTTTATTCAGCATCCCACTTGCATTTTTTCCACAACCATGGTTATCATTCCAGCAAAGACAGCAGCTTTTGCAGAAATACATTTTATATTTTTTCACACCTTTCTCTGAAGCAGGAGGAAAGGTCAGGCAAGAATACAGGCTACTGGGTTAGAAAGACCTGGGGACTGATACAATTTAGCAACTCCTAACTGTTTTTCTGACATGTTAGGGGATGCGTATACTTAAATTTGCTGTCCATAAAAATATGTATGGACTTACACGGGAAGATTTTGATTAACAGAGCATGGGTTTATTTCATCTCTCTGTTCTGATTCAATGTCACTTGACTATGTAAAATTAGAAACAATAGAAGGCAGATGCAAGGAATTAATTTTGTGTGAATACCTGTCATGTTTTAATTGATATAATTATTCCTCAGTGATGTAAACAAATGATGGTCCTCAGACCCTCTAGAACTGACATTACACGAACAACTACAAGACTCCCATTTTATCAGATGTCATGGAGTGGCCTTTTCTATGGTTCAGAATCTGAACTTCTGCCATTACTGCTGGTTCAGAGTGGTAGAGGTGAATGAACAGTTAAATTCTGTCCTTAAAAGCAGTTTTGCTTTAATCGACATTTTCTGGGTCTTTCCAATTTGCCGCAACCTGCATACAGGCCATGAGTGTGCGTTAGAAAGCCTTTTCAAATTCCTGCTGCTTACCTATGAGACCAGAATATTCCTTCTGGAGTAAGGAGGTTTATGGAGATTTTAAATATGCATTATAGACGCTTAATAGGATGAAGGAGTAAATTTGCATTTAGATAGATGCTACAATTCCTATGAATACATAATCATTTGTAAATGAATTTTTGTAAAAGAATTCCTTTTAAAGGATTTTTAAAAGGAATAATAAGTCTTGAATAATAAGTCTTAAATAACAGTACCATTCTCTATTAATATCAAAGTGGTATGTAAGTGGCTTCATTCTGTTTTGCAAAAAGGGACACTGAGTAACTGAGGTGCTATTTGCCAAGCGCATCTCAGAATGGGGAATAGGACCCAGTATTCATATTTCTAGTCTAGCATCCTGTCTGCCTAGACCATGGTGCCTCTAAATAGCCTGCTGGAAAGGTGTCAGAAATGTGACATTTTTGTGAAAGTCTATGAGGAAAGTATATAGATCTTGCATAATAGTCAGTTGCTGTTTTATTTATTCCAAGTATTCAAATCCAGCCACGAGTCATTTTTTAATCAGATAGCGTTGACCCAAGGGATTCATACACGCATTGCAAGAATTGATGCAATCGTGCTACAGTCTTGCAATGAGTTGTATTAATAGTTTGTAGTCCCAAGACTTTCCGTTGGTATACATTACTGACATCAGGCTGCCATTGAATAACCGTCCCATTAATAGATATAGTATCCAGAACTCTCAAATCCTAAGATTTTTGCAAGAATCCATGGGAATTTACTTCGTATTTCTGTAGCAAGCAACAAGGACTGATACATGCATATGACCTTATCATGTGTTTGAGGACAATAGGCGGAGAATTATATGTATATGAAGTTACACTGACTACAGTTGCTCAGATGGCAGACACTGCAGAAACATTTTTTGCCAGCTACAAGCTTGGCAAATTCAGCTTGAGTTCTGGAACACAAGATAAGAGTCTTTCAGGTTCTTTGCGTGTGTCTAAAAGTATAAAGTTCTAGAGGTCAGATTAGGCCTTCTAATACATCCATGCTATGCCCCATATCGGCAAACCATGCCCTCAGTGACCCACCTGTTGTTTACAATGACTTTGTATAGGTGTAATTGATTGAAACTCAGTAAACAATTCTGTTTGAAGTTTCAGGAGACAAACTGTAATCAGCAGGTTACTTGTTTGGAGTTGTGTTAACTCTACAGGATGAGGAGGAGTGAAAAAAACAAGTTTTTTTAACTGGTCAGCTGATACGAACAAAGTACAACTCTACTGAAGAAGCAGTACTGTGTGCGCTCTGATTTTCAGAGTAGAGTTGCACTTAATTTAAACCAAACAGCATATTTACCAGAGATTATGTATGGATCTCGGGGATCTTCTCAAGCATTAATCAATTTAATCTTTCAGCACTTCTGAAAGCTAGATGACGTGGTAGAGAACGTTCTGTTCTTTAATAAGGCAACGAACACTGACTATATCAGAATTACTTTCTCTATTGAAGTGTAGATTCAACAAGATGGGGACAGAAGGAAAAAGTAGTAGCTCAGCAAAAAATATATTGATGTAAACAAATGATGGTCTTCAGACCCTCTAGAACTGATGCTACATGAACAACTACAAAACTCCCATTTTACCAGATGTCATGGAGTGGGCTTAGTTATGGTAAACAGCATTGGTGGACACAAATACCTTCAAGAGCAACGGAAAATTATTAATTTAACAGCTCGATCTCTTGGATCTGTCAAGTAAGAATAAGGTGATAACCTGCTCAGAAAAACTGCACAAACAGCCCAGCAGGCATCTAAAAAAATTCTAATTCTGTCTTTTACCAGCTGGTTACCAGGTTGTCATCTGGTGCTGTTAAACATTTGAGGAGAGTCAAATGAACTATTTTATCTATCAACATAGAGACCGCTATTTTTGTTTTAAAAGGGCAGTCCGGTTACAGTGCCCACCACTCATCAGACTTCCAAGGGGAATAATACTAGCTGCCAAGCAGTCCTGCTTTTAGATTGAAATGCAAGTTTATAGACAAGAAGATGAAATTCCAGCTCTTCTCTGAGTCTCAAAGCACTGCAAAATTCAACCCCAGTAAAATCAAAGGTGTGAAGCTTAAAAACTGAAAGATGCTTTCAGAAAGATAAGAACAGGAACTCAGATGTAAGGCAGCTTTATAGCCTTGGCAGATGGCTACTGAAAAGTTGTTTCTAACAGAATGTTAAGCTGAGACACAGTGAGATGAATGAGTTGACACCGAGAGTTCAAGTGCGTGGTAGTTTATTTAGCATGCAGGCTTCTTGATTTTCAGCCTGCTGCCTTAATCTATACTGTTCTTGTGACTAAAAATAAACCTCCACCCACAGTAGAGAAAATTATTTACTGGCAGTTGGGCCTGATTTAAGAATTAAAAAAGAAGGAAACATTAGTTGCATTTCTGTAGAAAGCACTTAATCAGCAAACCAGAGTTCCTTTAAAACCTCAGTATGTTTAATTCTCCTTCCTTTTACTAAGCAGTCTTCCCCTTCAAGCCTCAATAGTTTGTTTCCCAACAGAAGACAGAAATAGTTTTAGAACAGCTTTTACTAATGTTTAGTGTGGCATATCATGCTTATAAAATCTTTTTAATATGTAACCATTTAACTTCTCTTGGCAAGATAAATTCATGGTAATACAGATATTTTGTAAATACCATACTAACTTAGCATCTGAGTCAGAACAGACTATAAAAGAAAATGGCATTTGAAATAGACTTGGTTTTGCAGTGCAGTAAGGTATATTAAGCAAAAATTTTAGGATGAACTAGAGTTGAGAGTTCAGTATGTTCTTTATGGTACAGATGGCAACTATGTGCCCTGAACTTCTGTGATAGTATTTCTGAGGTCATCAGCTATCCCGTGGGGGAAATGAGTCAGCAAAAGCGTAAGTGATTTCAACACCTTTGTTATAAATTCCATAGATTAGTAATATGAACTTTACAAAAGTTTCACTAATTTGGGACCCGTGAGATTTTTCCACTAACTTCAGCTTTAAAAAAATTATACACATTGCTACAATAGTTGCATTAAAGCAGTGTTAAGGATTCAAGCAGGAATGAGATTTTACTTTGCTGCTCTATGGCTGCATTTGAAAACAGTCCCTGCCCTAGAAAAGGTTAAGGCAAGACCCAAGTAGCTATTATAAGATAAATGAATGAAGAACATTAAGAATGAGAACCCTTACCTTACTGAGACACAAAGATATAGCTATTTATACCACAATTCAAAAGTTATAGAAAAACATTTTTTACAAAGGTAGATATATCTAAAATGCTTGTATCAGTAAGCAGTAACAATCGGAAAACTTAAAGCTCAAGGTGAAAAGAAAGCAAAAGAAGCAGTTTTCAGGTAACAAAGACCTCTAGGGTCTGGTAAAAGAGTAAGGAAAGCATGCATGGTTTAAAGCACAGAAATTTGTATTTGAAGACTAAAGAGAGTTACGTTTTCAGCCATCAGTAACATAAGTAGTGAAGTTCAGATGTCATTACATGACTGTGGTCTGTTAAATGTGATCAATGTCTCTTTATATGACTGACTCAATTGCCATTGAGTCCAAAATTGCAGCTACCCCCTGACAGCAGCTTGCATGTAATATGAACATATGCAAAATGCAAATATGAAATACATGTGTCTTGGAGACTGTCCGTTCACAACATTATTCTATTATCATTCCCCAAATGATTAAGTTCTATGTATCAGCACACAATGATTCTCTGTTCACCCTAGGTGGACAATTATGTGACAAACCAGGAAGTTTTATCCCATTGTTCTAAGCAGCCTATATATTAAACTCATACAATTATATCTAGAACAATTTGAGTACATGTAAGTTCTTCCAGACCTTAAACACTTTAAAAGGCATACATGTGAGCCTTCTCAGAGGTATATTCATCAGGCTGCTCTCTGGTTACAAGTGATTTTCCTAATCCAAGATCCAAATACATAATTCAGTGCCCTGAAGGCATTCTGCAGAATTGTGATTCACCTACGGGACTTTGTGGGTATAATACAATGAATGGAACATATTCATCTAGAGATGGACTTTTCCATCTGTGACAGGTTGAAGGTGTTAAACAATTCAAATATCCCTCATTTTTCGCTAATGTTTCAGGGCACAACAGAATGGAAATCACTTATATGAAATATAAATGTTGAAAGCCAATACATTTTAAAACAGTAAATTATGTGTGTAATTTCTATCTGCTGTTGTCAGGGAAAGGACATGAGAAATGGGGTGTTTATGTATAGTTTTGCTGGGACATTCAACTATATGTGTATGATTTGCATTTTTGTATCTACCGTTTGACAAATTTGAATACCAATATCTCGTAGTCATGTGACTGTTAATCAGCCTCTTCCCTTGTGATATGAAATCCAATCATATTATAAATTGCACAGTAGGTTTCATAACATGCTGCAATGCGATGACAAGATTGCTCGTATTCAAATACAGCCACCCATATTGCTTGGCCACATGCCTCCGTTCTGGATTTATATAAGAAGCGAAAGAATTGTAGCTTGTTGTAAATTTTATCATGTGTGAAAATAACCTTGCAGAAACACACAACTGGCTGCCAAAAAAGTCACGATTTTTTCTTTGTGGCAACTAATGTGCAGAAGCAATGCTGAGGCAAAAGAACAGCGAAGACCAAGTTTAGTCTTGAGTTGAACACACCAAGGTCAGCTCCAAGTGTGGGCTCAGATAATAGCACAGCTACATCATGCTAAAAATAAAGTGCTTAGTTTTCTCATTTTATTTCAGAATAGTTACAAGTTATTTATTCCAAGGTGTGAAAGCCTGCATTTTGAGCAACGAAAACAAAGCCTTCTGTAATATGGCAGCTTCTGTATTAGTTCACCATTTCCAAGCCAAGTGCCACATAGAATGCCAATCTTTCGACAGGTTAGCAGAGGTCATTTTCAACCTACAATGTACCCTCTGAGATCTGAAGCACTGTTGACTGGTTGTGCTTCTCAGAAAAGTCCTGACCAAGCAGTTCTGTCCTGTGCCAACCTCTTCAATTTCCTCACATTATTAGTATCTTATAAGTATATTCTACTAGCACTGTCATTGCTTCTTTCAGCGACCGTGCTCGTGAGCAGGGTTAATATACTTACATTTTTCAATTCTTAGCATAATATAGAAAGTCCTTCTGGACCATCTCATTTTTCGTCCCCAGGTTTCCAAATCATGTCTTGCTTCCAGAGCCCTCACTACTAAATACTGTTTAAATTCCACTTGATGTACTTAGTATCTTGCTACAAAGACTTCCACTTTAGCTGAAGTAGCATGCCCCTATTAGCAGGCAGTTTTAAAAGGCCATGCTTGACACATTCTAGTTACAATTGGTCATAGCCATCTGATTTATGAAAGGTGTTTCCTAGATAAAATAACTATTGGTAAACTACCTCAGACCAACAGCATTGCTTTTTTATTCAGTGGCTTTGAGACCAGTCATTTTTAAACAAGTGGTAACAATCCTAGTTTTCTGATGAATCTCATTTTAAGGACAATAATCAGGAGATAGATATGATCAATGAAGCCTAGGTCTCTGAGCTTGATGTTTAGCTCTGAAACTTTGGTTTCCATGCCAGAGATCTGTTGCGTAGCTAAGTTAGTGAAGATGCGGAAAAAACGGGTGAAGATCACACATCCTTCTCCAACTCTTTCAAGTATTTAAGATGTCCTCAAAGCCCAAGCCCCAGTAGCCTCCATGAAGCTAACCTTTCTTACCAGTATGACTGTCTTTTACACAGCTTGACAGATGGAAACATGATTTCCCTACTGTTTGCACTTCCTTTTATGAGTTATTTACTTTTTTTTAATCTGAAGCCTGGATTTCAAACACTACTGTGCCCACAGTTATAATGCTAGGGAATCCAGTTAGCTATCTGTTTGTACCTTAGTCATTGTTTAAACAAGCCCACGTCATGTTATAACTATGTGAAGAGAACTAGCCCATTTGATACAGTTTGATCTATCCTACAGTGGCAGAACTATCCTACTTTTTTAACGTGATTAGGCCAAAATTTGCTGTAGTTACTGCAGTTGCCACAATAGAACAGGTGAGGCCAAAATAGGTTAAAGTACTTCTGTAAGAAGTCTAAGGATCTTTGAAAGCTATTTGCCATACTTTCTTTCAGAGTCTAGTCTAAGGGCTATGTATTTAAAAAGCAGCCCTTCAGTTTTAAGATTCACTTTTTCATGATAGTGACAATCCTTGTTCTATGGATCCAGAAACAGACGTACGATGAACCTTTAGCCCAATGTTCATTATGGCTGAGACATCAAAAGAAGCAGAGCCCAGCAGGTAATGGGGAAATGAAAAAAAAAGGATTTAATCTACACTTGAGTTCAAAAGGTAGAAGGAGAGGTAATGAACAGAACACAGGAAGGGCAGGGACAAATGAGCCACGGAACTATATAAAGAAGTACAAATGAGACACCAAGCCATTAGAAGTTGCTCCCTTGGTTTATGATAGGTAATTGTTTGCCTTTGTGTGCTCATAAATGCACTTAAAATAAACAGAACATTTCCTAGTATAGGCCATGGCACTGTTTTTTTTTCCTGGTAAAAGTTTTAAGAATACCATAGGATTATTAAGATGCTGACATGTAAAACTCAACAAAAGAGCTACAAACCTTTTCCTGTTATTAAACAAACGGAAAATAAATATTCAAGACTGGGATATATTCCATAAGAGGATGTTCTGGGTTTTTTTTGTATTTAAAAACTTATATACTTTTGGCAACAAATTGATTTACTTGCTTTATTTCAGTTTTTAGAATGTGATGATTTAGGGATTTATTGTGATTTGTTTGTTATTTTGTCCTTTTGTCAGTTATGACACATGAACCTAGACAGCATTTAGGATGAGCTCTGAGACACGTTTCAGATAATATCTGAATCCAGTAGGATTGTTTATGTGCTTAAAGGCAGACAGCCATGTTAAAGCACATTCCTGGATCAGGCATGGTCTAGATTTAATGGGAGTGACACCAAATTTTCATCTTGTTATATAATAAAAATAACCTATTCTGTTTCCTTATTATTGTAAATAAGGTAAAAGTGTTGGAGACAAATTCAGTTTTAGATGTTATACTCACATCTATGGGAATTATAAATCACTAGTGCCTAGTTTGCATCTGGTCCTGGAAGCTGCCTTAAAATGGTCCGGTACATAGCATTCCCTAAAATCTATTCGATCCTTACATTTAACAAAACTGAAAATGCCTGGGAAAACAGAAGAAAAACAGTGGAAAAAAAAGTCTCTCTTCTGGGTTATTCCTAGAACGGAATTCAGTATTCTTAAATAAGGCCTTCATTTCAGCTCCTTGGAATTCCCTAGTATTTGAACTAAATCACTGGTCTCTGACCTGTTATTAATGAATGGGTATGCAAATCACAAAAACATCACAGAGGACATAAACTGGTATCTCTGTTTGCAATATTACAGGTAATTAAGGAAGTGAGTAAGAATGTTACCAATTTGGTAAGATAAAGATGACTCTAGATTTGCTGGGGCAAACGAGCAGAGCGATGACAGAGACACTCTTCTGCCAGCGCGTACGAACAGATGTTTGGAGTTGTAGCTGGCATTTCCCATGCCACAATGCTCATCACTTTGGCAGAAGATCAGCACACGCTTAAAATGGAGTGCAAACCTTGCTCTTCACAGTTGCCATAAGGTTCTCTTGCCCAGCCAAAGCAGTGAAAAGCCTCTCCAGCAAACAAATACCAAGGCCAAAAGGCTGTCTACATACAGTTTCTTTAAAACTATGACCATAAAAAAGAACGTGTGCTCAATTATCGTGCTTACGTGCACACAAGGATAACTGTGCTTTCCAACGCCCATTAGATACCCAGAAAAGTAGGTAAATATTAGTCATCAATATTTGAAGAGAAATTTAATGAGCAAAGCAATTAATTAACAATTATGCAGGAGTATCTAAAAATCTGAGCCATTGGTTTAGGATTCCTCACGCATCTGAATGCAAAAAAAGAACTGTGCATAGAAAAACTAGACGCCAAACTGAAAAAAAAGAAAAAACACTAAAAATCTTGAAAACTTTTCCCAACTATTTATTCCTACAAGTTAATATAAAGCACATAGTAATTGGAAAAAAATAAGAAAAGCAAGGTTGTAAACAACTAGAGACACAATATTCAGTATCTGAAAAGTCTGCCAGCCTTAAAGGACCTTCTGAGAGTATAAGATGTACAAAGCGAAAGGTGTTCTTTGAGTGTTTTGCACTAGATTCTGTGCCTTTTTACACAAAAAAGCCAGGTGCGCAATTTCACTAATATGAAAATCTATCTTGTATTTACATCTTTCAACGGAGCATAGCATTTGTTATGCATTTTGCACTGGGCAGCGACATTCATTGAAGTTAGAATTGAAAATTGCTGAAATATGGACATCTAGTGGAGACGTCTATTTATTACAGTTTTCTTTCCAATGGAAATAGAAAAAAATTAATCAGATTTTTACTGATTATCTTGCTGGAGCCTGGAGTTTTGTCCTTGCTTTTCACTGCCTGGCTCATTGCTTAGTTGCACGAGGTGAAGGTGACAGAATCTGGCAAAACAGAAGCTGTGCGTCATTTAACCACTTACCTAGGTGACTGATGAAGCAGAGAAACTAATGACCCATGAAGGAACAAATGTTTCTTCAACAAAAGATAAATAAATCTGATATGGGTGCTCAAGGGATGGGCAAAAATCTGAGGCTGTAAGTGCCCTTAATTTCCCCTGAAATGGCAAGCTCAGACCTTTTGCATGGGGAGTTTCCATGGGGAGAAGGAAAGTGATAATTTCGGGGGTGTTGAAAGCCTTGATGCAATGAAAATTAATGTTTAGATTTTCAAACACATATAGTTTGTAATACAAATTGAGAGCTAGCTATGCGGACAAAAAAGTGACACGGTGCACAGCGATGTCTGTAGAGAGATGCCGATGTGATGGGATGTCAGCTGGATCAAACGGTTCTGTAAGAATTCCTCAAAGTGTGTTTAATCTCCAAGAACACAAAATAATTTTCCATGTCTAAAGTAAGTATGCTAACTACATACTCATTTTTAATGCTCTCTTTTCTCATGCTATTCACTTTATTGCCGTCCATCTCGGGATTTCTGCTATTATGGGATTTCTTACTGGCTTGATGCTTGGCCAGTATTTGTCTGACTTCTCTTTTTTGGTCTCCTGTGAAAACCATCTGAAACTAAACAGAAACTAACCTTGATTTATTTCTTTAATAAACAAAATGAAGATACTGCATATTAATAAAAATGAAAACTATTCCCTAGTTGTTTTTTTTTAAAGTTTCCAAAAACAGTCCTGTATCTCTGTCAAAGTTAATGTAACCAGAATTTCCATGGGAATTTCTGTCAGTCTGGGGAAACTGGAACTGGCTAATGTAAATAACTACAGCCCATCCTCCAACTCCTGTTCAAATCACCTTGTGAGAAAGGATCTACAGAAAAGAAAGTGTTACCATGTTTCTTTTGCGGGCTACAAGGAGTATGTAATAAGAAAACTTCACAGGAACAGTCTGTGGAAACCTGAGACAAAAATGAACATAATGATGAATCGTGACTTGAATTTCATAGGATTCTATGCAAAACTGGTTTGTTTTTTTCTTTTTTTTTGGTATGTAACCCAAAATTACCTAAAGACACCAGAATAATAGGTCATTCTTTTATGATTTTGTGACTAACTTCCTTGAGAGTGCTACATAGGCAAATAGTTTTACCGGCTGACATTTCTGTTTCTTTTAATAAGCATAAGAATGTAAAATATGTATATAAAGAGTATCTGGCCTGTATGTTTTGGCTGAGATAGGACTGGGAATTAGCTTACCATCTCCCTCTAAAAGTCCCCAAACATCCAGAAAACAACCACCTTGGATAACAAAACTCCTTAGCACTTTCCCGCATATCACAACTTAATTTTACTGGCAGTAGAATCTTCATAGCATGAAAATCAGTTAGTAACAGTTAATGTAACACAAAAATTGTTAAATATTAGTTAATATAATGTTAAACGAGCTCTTATTGTATAATGGGAATGTTTCACGTAAATGATTGCAGACGAACTTTGTAATATAAGTTATTGTGGAAGGACACAATAAACAGCAGAAAGGCTTAGAGTACATAATTGCAAATGCTTATGTAGATTTAAACAGATATATTACTGCGTATGTGGTCACAGAAAGAGTTTAATAAGCCTGATGGTGAGAGCATGTCTTTCCACTGTAACTATATTTCAGTTCTACTCCTCTACCACCGATGGTGGAATTCTCTAACAACACAGAGCAGAAGCTAGCAGCTTCCCCCTGGGAAGACATACTGATAGTTCAGGGGGACTAGTATGTACGCACTAGTGTCCCCAGACGGGACCATGCTGTAGGAAATTCTGGGGATGGCAATGTAAACATCAGGACATTGAGAGCCAGGCAACGGACAACTGAAAACCGTGCAGCAGAGGCAACTGTGTCAAAGTTTAAGGCGATGCGTTTGTAGGACTGAAGAGTTACAACCAAGTTGTTCTCATCATGATTTGGAAAAGAGGGTCTTATTAATTTTGTTCAGAAAGCTGACATTGGTTTAGACCTTAATTTAGTAGAGTGCAACGGAATAATTCAGCTGAGTATCAAGAAATAGTAAGCAACCCAGTACTCTGCATTAGAAGCAATGCATCAGCCGGGGACAACATGAAACGGCCTGTTCTCATAATGACATTTCTGAACTGAAAGACTTCGAAACAGAAATGGAAAGCTGAAAGACGATTTAACAAAAGCTGCAGGCTTTCAGCCTCTGTAGGGCAGTATAGAGTATCACATTTTCTGCCGCACTGCAGAGATCAGAAAACTTCCTGGAAGGATAAATCCTAAAAACTCCCATGAATGGGCTTTTCAGTGCTTTTAGTGCAGTCCCTTGTCTCAAGGCGGCATCAACTTTACTTGAACTGTTCCTGAAAGATGTTTGTCTAACCCGCTCTTAAAATTTCCAGTGATGGACATAATACAATCCTCCCAGGTAATGACAGTGTTGTCCTTACCTGACAGGTACAGTATTATTTTGCAATATAATCTCCTTGCTCCTTCTGTTATTTCCAGTGGTCATGCAGAACAATGCACATCTCCCTCTTTGCAATGGTCTCTTTTGCCCATTTTACCTTTTCTAGACTGTTATTTCAGTCTTTACTCATAGGTCACTCTTGTCACTCTCTTCTTGACTCTTGGCAGCAATATGACATTTATGACTTACTCCCAGTTTGTGATTCACTGTCATCTTGAGGGTTTGCTTTTCAGAGCCATGGCCTAGTCATTTAGCTATCGCCTTGTCATTTGCTGTCTCGTCATAAAAAGGGAGATACAGATATTTGTGAAAGTGTCTGTACAATTATTGATATTCTAAAAAAAAAAAAGGGGCATGACTCATCTTAAAGAGAGCTTGTCCTTCAGATAGCAAAATTTCTGGTTGAAGCACAATCTGGGCTTGTAATCAGAAACAGGAGCAGGTATTTGGTTGAAGAAGTATGTGTGTGATTCAGTTAATTGACTGAATGGCATATGCTGTGGTTTCCCTCTCAAGGCTGTATGAAGACAATGAGATGTGAAGGAAAGCAACTGACCTATCGCTCTTTTATGTTTTGTCTACTTTCCACTTCAATGTACGTCTCATGGTAATGTGTCTGCACAATGAGAAAATATAGATATATCTAGCACAGATAAACTCTACTTCCATTGCAAAGCAACTTGATTTGAAAAATTTAGATGGCATTTTGAAAAAGAGTGACGTCTTTGATACTTACTTTCATGTCGTTACCTAGATTAACTCTTAGTTTAGATTACTTTGAATTTAGTGTTTTAATGGTAGAGCTGTAAGAATGAACCTGAAGTTATCAGGGCATTGCTGTGTACTTTGGTGACAGGAATACAACAGGGTCGTCTGTGGTGTAGCTTCAACACTTTGTATGTGAATCAACATTCAAAATAAATTAACACTCATGAGCTGCTATATAAAGTGGACCGCTGTAGGAAGTAACTGTAAGAACACCAGCTTAGCATTCTCTTGTTTTGTGCCACATTCCCTGTGTGGCATTATAACCATTACCGCCCTTCTTGTGCCTCACAATTCTGCCCGGAAACCGGGAATAAAATACCTCCTAAGAATGATGTATTTTTACAGTTTCTCATCACTGAATTCACTGATGTCTCTGTTGAAAATCAGACAGCCTTCTCTACTTGAGAGTGTGTCTGCCTGGAGTCAAAAATGTCTTGATCCTCTTCCTTGGACAGTGGCATCTCACAATATATAACCTCAAAGTAAGAAAGAGTAGTCCCATTGTGGTTGCATGTATGATTATGAATTTGATGGGCAAGGCTCAAACTAGTAAGAGGTTCAGTGCTTATCATAACAAAAAAAAAAGGATGTTTGCTTCTCACTAACTAGTGAAAATGCTTTGCTTTTTATTCAGGTACTTTTTTTTTTTTTTTAATCGCACCACCACATGCTCCTGAATTCAGCTCTGATAATAAGCTGCACCATCACAATTACCTCTGTTAACAAGTTGTGTAAGTAGCATTGCATTATCCCAGGCAGTTATATGAGTCACGGCCATGTCAAGGGTTTGTTATAGAGCCAAAAGCTATTGCTTCAAGCTGAAAATTATCTCTCTGCCTCACCTCCCACAGCTATAAAATTTCATCCACCCCCGTATCTCAAATGCCCCTCATTATGAAGCTCATCATTCATTTCAGGATGGGTGTTCCGCACGCACAGAATGTCTTTTTTTTTTTTTTCCCCTCACTTTATTACTTTTAAATCCCCAACACTGGTTGGTCTGCAGTTTTGGGACGTGACTACAGTATCAAGGTTAGCAGCCACCAGGATCGCAGCGATATGGCGCAGAGCAACCCAATCCTTCTGCCACGGCAGCCATCTCCGCCCTCCTCCCCTGAACCGGCCGCCTAGGGACGGCCCATCTCCCCACGCACTGCCCGCCTTGCCT
>VYZM01021987.1:32983-51658 GCA_013398915.1 Dromas ardeola | reverse complement strand
TCCCCGATACCTCGCCCCGGGTGGGGTTGCCGGCGGCGGGGCGGGTTGGGTGCTGCGTGGGTGGGTGAGCGGGTGTGAGGCGCTGCGTTGCCGGGGCCGGGGCCGGGGCCTAGGCCTAGGCCTTCGCCTTCTTCGGCGGGCTGTGGGTTTCTGTTATCCCACCGAGGACAGACCCGGCTCTCTGCAGGGCTTATGCCGCTCTCTGCCGGTCGCCGGTCCGCGGCGGGGCTGTAGGCACGGTGCTTCTAGCTGCAGCCACGAAATCTCCCCCCTCCCCGCTTCGGTGGTTCTGTCGGTGAAGGTTGGCCTGCGTTTCCAGAGAGCCGCGGGGTCTGTGAAAGGGATGCCCTGTTTAAAGCAGGCAAACCTGCCAAGCCACTGCTCTTTCTTTAAAATTTATTCCCATAGTTACTAAAAAACAGTTTATATTTAGGCACTTGGGTGCTGTTGTTTCTGCTATTCTACTAAATTTGTCTGTTTTATTCTCGAAATGTTTTCAGCAGTTTATGTACTTGCCTTTCATCTTGAAGTTTACTGTATAAAGTCTTGGTTAAGAACTATCCCTACCTGGTCTTTAGGGGGTACTGCAATGCCCAAGAGAAAAAGATTAACAGATAACACCAGCAAATCGCTGCTTATGTTTGTCTGGCATAATAGTTACAGAATTAAACTTGGATTGAGCTGTGGGATTTATTTTTAATTTGCTATTAGGAAGGGAATATTGCTGAAACGTGTAAAAATGGGTGAACTTTAACTCCTGAACATGAAATGTTTTGATTCTACTTTTGTAGGAGGAAACATTAATATTAGGAAATGGCAGAAGCAGTTTTTCATCCCCCAAGAAGGAAAAGAAGAGTTTTTGAGTCCTATGAGTCTCCCTTCCCTGTGGATGTAGGTGGCAAGGATTTCAGAATATGCCAGGCTGAAATCATTAACAACAATGTTATTGTGAGGAACCCTGAAGATATTGAACAGCTTTATAACAAGGTGGTGTATGCTGTTTGCACATTATTATTAGTGTTTTAAATATAGGTAAAGCATAATACTTGTTAACATCTGCCTGCCTTTATGTTTTCTTTCCCCTGTAGCCTCCAATAATCCTCCGTATCTCCCTCCTTTTCTGAAATCAGAACAAAACATATATTCTGGATCAAATGTGAAAAGTATTTTATTTTTATCCCAGCAAATAAATTTTAGAATGAAGTGACGGTGTGAGCTAAAAAACAGCTGTGAAGACTTAATGTTTGTTTATTTATTTCTCCTTTCAACATGTTATGTAACCTTGCAAAAGCGTTTTCTTGTTTTTAAAGCTCAGGACATTGGGATATTAATGTTTTATAAATGCTTGTTGAATTCTTTTAACTTAGAGTGATTTCTTCCTGAGTAAAATAAGGTACATTAAGCCTCTTATGTCGGAATACCATTTCAACACCATTCTTATCCAGTAGCTTTATCCGTCTCTTTGTTTTCTATTATGCATTGTCACAGCATTAATACACAGGTGTTTTCTTCTGGATCTGCTTTCAAAAGTCTGCTTGGAGATGTTGACTGATGAATACTTAGAATTGAGGAAAATGACCCAACACCCTCCACTGGTTAGATCTTTGAGTGCCGGTGTTTACTATTGAACTAGTTATCAGAAGCTAAACAACAAGCTTTAGGCAAAGCTTAAACACTGCAGAATTTCAGTTATTTTTTTCACCTGCTCTTGGCAGTGAACATTTTATATTTGGAAAGAAGTTCATTTTTGTCTAACGACATAATAAGGACTTTTCCTTTTCTTTGAAGGGCTATTTTGGAAAAGGTATCCTTTCAAGAAGTCGACCAGTGTACAGCATTTCGGATCCTTCATTGGTTACAAAGTGGCAAGGTAAATTGTGCCCATTTGTACTCTTATCACTATTGCAATAGTACTTTTCACCTTTCTTCACTTATTGAAGAAGTATGTTTATAAAGTACACACAGAAAAAGAATCTCTCTATTGGGTCAGATCAAGGATATCTCTCTCTCCCTGTACTTGATGATGGCCAGTACAAGATGCCTAGGAAAAATACAAAACCAGGAAATGTATGTCAGTAGCTCCTTAGTGCATTCTCCTAGCCTTCACTGATTACTTGCTTAGGAACCTTGTAAGTAAAGTTATCATCCTTGGACTTTTCTTCATAAAAATGTCCATTTTTTTGTTTTAATCTGTAGATTTTAGTGTCCATGAAATCTTGAGGCAAGGATATGTGAAATTTTTAATCTGCATATAGCCAATTACATCTGGTCTGCTCTTGGTTGTTTATAGAAAGACTGTCATTCTTTATTCATCTTTTCCATGACAGTTAAGTCTCAGTAAACATCGCTGGATTTTATCGTATCTCTCCATAATTGTCTTTTTATGGGCTGGAGAAAAATAGTGTATTTAGTTGTTCCTCTTGTGCAGGCAGTTACTTCTGTACCTTTTCTGGTTCTGCTGTGTCCTTCTTGAATACAAGTGGGACCAAAATGGCAGAGGGTATTGAAGATGGGGATAATTACTAGGCTGCAGATAACCTCAGTGATCAAAATCACATTAAAATATTTTTATATTGATGAAACAATGTATGATTTTTTTCTTTATACAGGTGCTAACATAAGCATGCCTATAATTACATCCAAAAAGTAAGTTAATTTGCATTAATTTATTCTTGTTTTTTTTATCAAACAGATTATTCTATTTTATATTTTATCTTACTGGATTTTAGATTCTTGGCTGTATAAATGCTGATGACTTGCTTCTATTTATTTTCTTTGTATTTAATTTATACATCACATTAGAAAAACTAGAAATAGAGTAGGTGATATTCAACATGGTTTTTCATGTAAGCTTGCAGGTATGAATTGCTGAATAGAAGCCAAGATTGAGTGCATGCATAGTAGCATGGATAACTAATTCATAATAATATCAAGCATAATAAACTGTTTCTCAGCTGAGGAGGAGAAAGAGAAGTTTCTGGGGCAGGCTATTTTAAAATAACTCTTCCGTTTCCTTATTGAATTATTACAATGTGGGCTGAAGCGGCTCTTGAACTTGTATAATACAGAAACGTTTTACTTCTTTTTTTCATAGTCTTTATTAACATTGCTAGTTTGTACATTTATCAAAACAGAGTGTTGGACCACCTGTTTGTTTTGTTCCACTTAAATAGTCTATGAACTAACTGTAAGAGTGTGCAAGTTAGTAACTCATTTTGCTTTAATCTTATGATAATGCTAAAAATTTTACTTTTTTTAAATTTAAAAGTTACACGCCTTCAGTCCTCAACTATAGGTAAGACAAACAGTAGCAATATTACTACTGCTGCTGCTACAGTTACTACTACGTGCAGAAGCACTTGTCATTCTTATTAGTCTACTTTGTGACTGCTTTATGTGCCAGCAAATACAGCTGCGCATCAATGAAAGTGTAATTACAGTGGTGCAGAAAATGCATCATGTTCTGTCTCAGTAGAGATCTGTGAGTGTAAATTATATGGTAATTAAATCATAGGACAAAGAGGAGTATTTTTTTATAACAAAAAATACAGCACTGAATTATATAGCTTTAGTATGAGACTTCAGATGGACGTATTATTTTGTGTTGACACATGAAACTTGCATTTAATTGTCTTTGTAGTTCTTCATTACCTGGTCTGTAATTGCCGTGTTAGGATTTTGCTTTGGGAAATAAAGAATATTTTTCTAAAGTTGTCCAGGTTGGAATAAGCTGCGCTCATCTACCTGTAACTTTCACAGAATGCAAATTAATATCTTCAACTGGGTATTCATGTTATCTTCCAAGGAGAAATAATTGAAAGGGCACTAAAAACTCCATCATAATTGAAAAATATTAGAAATATTTGCAGTTTTCAGCTAGTATCTTGCTGATAGGATTATTGTTACTTCTCAGGGATGTGAGGGTTTTTGCTATGCTGTTGCTGTTTCAAAGGTAGTTAAAACTGAGTTTTGAAGATACTATTCTCAGTAGTTAGCTGTATAATAGATGAAGTGTGTGAGAGCTCTAAATGCAAAGTCATCTTGTGTATTTTAATCATGCAAGCTCTGACACCAAGATATTTTTGCAGGGAATTCATGCTTAAGGCTTCAGTGGAAGGAGGAATTTTTTTCCTGGTGAAGTTCTTGCTTCTTGAAACTGTATTGCAGTAGTTGTCAATGCATGATTCTTGTGCAACGTTTGGTAACAGTGTTTGTTGCCACAGAAATTTAAATCTAAAAGGCAAAATGAAGCCAAAGGAGGTAGCAGAATCTTGATGTTCAGTAGTGCTATCTGCAGCTCCCTGATGACTGGAGTCCTATTACGTTGTGCATGTTGTATTTTGCATAGCAGTTATGGGGGCGTGTGTTCAGATTTGTTTAGAGAAGTGTGCTGAATCTTCTTTTTTTTAAGATGCTTGTTTTTAAGATGTTAGTTAAAGCATGTAATGCCCTAGAACTTCTCATTTATTTTACTTGTTTACTAGGTACCAGTGTCATGTTCAGTGGGCTAAAAGTATTTTGCAAGAGCAAGGATTTGATGACTGCTCAGTTACCAAAATTCTTGAAAATTACACTAAACCTCTTGAGCTGCCATTTCTGGAAGAGGATGGAGCTGAACAAACCAGTAATAGTTGCAACAGAATGGGCCCAAATACAGAAAATACAGAACTTTGCAGGCAATCTTCTACAGATACTGGAAATGCAGTAGCTCTAAGTTGTGAGAATCAGAAAAAAGGCTACAAGAAAGCCTGTTTGGAAGGAGATCCAGCATTTGATCCTGTGGCCGTATGTGGCTCTAAAGAACAGGAACAAAGTGACTTGAAAGAGATAGCTGAAGTTTCATGCCAGAAGCGTGGTTTTCACATGCAGTGCGGCTGCAAGGCAAAGGAGAACACTGAGCAAAGATCTTATGAGGTGATAAAGTCAAAAGAATGTGCTCCAGAATATGTATTGGTGCAAGAGGAAGAAGAGGGTGGCTTATGTCCTGAAGATGATTCTGCTCATGTGCAAGAAAATGTAAGGAACAGAGTATCCTAATGTTTTAGAAAAATTGTATCATCAGTGCTATTTTCAGAATTCAGTATTTTTTGCAGCTTAAAGTTGTAGTAATGCAGTAAATTTTTCTTGTAGCTTGTCAAGAAGGAAAAACTAGTATGCAGAAGAAATCCATTTAGGATTTTTGAATATTTACAGCTCACCTTGGAAGAGGTATGTTTCAAGTACAGTACAAGTTGTTCTACTTTTAATCTGAAAAGCAAATATTAATCTATGTTACAACATAATTTAATACCTATTTCTGAAGTACAGGCTCCTCCCGTGTCTCCTAAGTAATTGGATTGTCTTAGTCATTCAACTTATTTTTAATAACCCGTGATAATACATGATACAATTAAAAAAAATATGTAGGGTCCAATCCCATTTATTTTAGGTGGATAATCCCACTGACAAAGAGACCAGTGATAGGACTTAAGTATAGAAATAATGACAAATACAACATTTATATAAATCCTGCTTCAATTGTTCTGCTTCTAAATATATTCATGTGTGTTAGTTTTAACACAGTGCCTTCAGGAGTCTACAGCACATGCGTAGATTTTTTTTTTTTTGTAGTGCTTTGTCTGTTGAAATGTAAAGGTCATGAAGACAAATCTCAAAAGAAACTTTCAGGCAACTTGTTTGTCTTTATGACACTAGGATTCTTGTATAAAATTAATTAGAGCCTTTGTTCTTGCATGGAATACAAACTACAGGAAGAGTCTAGCTATCAGTTAAACTTACTCTGTTTATTTTTTCAGGCTTTTTTCTTGGTGTATGCTCTGGGATGTTTAAGTATTTATTATGGTGAGGTAAGAGATCCAATTAATTTTGGATGACTGGAGATACCATTAGTTTGGATATGTTTTGGTCTGAAATTTTTGCCTACTTTGGCAGTATTTTATGCTGTTAGTTCTGAAGGAGGAAACACCAAACAAAGTAATTAGGAAGGATTTCTTAAAAGTAATGATACTTCTGTTTATGAAATACTGGTCTGAAAGTTTTGTTTACCAAGGCAAATATAGCTACGCACAGCCTTTCTGTAGAGAAAGGTTTTTGTTTAAACTTTGCCAGGAAATATGGGGAAAACAAGTATGGGAGGCATAATATGGTGAATGCTCTCCCTTTCCTGAAACAGGAAAATTCCTTGGAGTTTTAAGCATTAATCTATAAGTATATCAAGCTACTGTTAATGTAATGACAAAATAATTGAAACTTATGCTTCTAGTTTAAAATTTATCAGACTTTCCTTTAAAGAAGGGCATTATGGGACTGATTGTAAAATCCTAAAAAAACTCACTAAATGGAGCAACAGGTTCCTGTCTTACATTTAGGGATTCCATATTTTATTGCCCAACATCCATGCTCTTTGCAGTAGACTGCGATATTTGATACTTGGCTGTTATGGTCTACTACACACGGTATTCTATATCTGCTGTAATATTAATACAGTCACGTTACTGCCTTTGGTTGTGATTTTTTTAGGAGCCCCTAACTATTTTGAAGCTATGGGAAATTTTCAGCGAAGTGAAGCCCAATTTTAAAACTACTTACATGGCATATCACTACTTTCGCAGCAAGGGTTGGGTCCCCAAAGTCGGACTGAAGTACGGAACTGATCTCTGTGAGTAGCTTCCTTAAAAAAAAATGGTATCATTTGCAACTGACTTCTTTCCAGGCGGTGCAAGACTCCAGTGTCAAAGCTGAATTCAGTAATGAGGAGCTGCATAACTGGAGCAGGCTTTGCTACTTGCAGTTTCAAAAGACATCTTTGGCTAGACTATGGGTTAGCAATAGAGTTAGAGTGAGTGGAGTATAACATCACATGCCCAGTAGTTGAGGAGATAGCTCGAAAGGCCTGTTGTTTTGCTTCGTGGGGTTAGTAATTAATACAGGATTGCACTGAAATTCCCTTCCAAGTTTCTTTACCCCCTCTAAACACATCTTCTGCAGTATTAACATGACAGTCTCTGGAAGTAGCAGGTTTGCATCTAGATCCCCATTCACATCAAAGTCCATGCATCTCATTATTTATCCCATCTAGTGGAAGCTGGACTTCTGCTGAACTTACTGTTAAGACTGTTTCTCTGTATGTTTTTTTTGGGGGGAGGGTACGAGAGGGAAGTGACTTGCTCATTGGTTAATGGTAGGGTTTTTAATCTTGCAGAAATAATTAGTAGTGCCCATAATAACTTGCTAAGTAATTCAAGAACTACATTCAGCTCAAGTCAACATAAACAGTACAGTAATGCCTGTCACTACAGGAAAATGTGCATAAAGGGAGATGTTTTTTTTTTAATGTATGCATGCAAACCAGCAGGTGTTTTAATACTGCTGAAGCAGTTTTAAAATTTTGGGGTTTGTGCATTTGAGTATGTCGAGGTTGTGCTGAGCTAGTCCTTTACATCATTGTGTAGGTCTGGATGAATTTAGCATCACTGGTCTTAGTACTTTGGGTTGTAGATAGGTTTTGCTGTTGATCACCTGATGTATATGTGAAATTGATACTAGTTTGTTCACCGTTCATTTGTGTTCTGGCCTGAATTTGTTGTTTAGCATATCACTGCCTTTGGATTTGTGCCAGACAAAGGAAGTGGATTAATTTAGGCTAGCAGGCTTCTTACTCCTGAGCTCCTCTAGCTTCTTGTTCTTTGGAAGTACCTTCTTAGAATTGATATTACTGCAATTGCTTGTAATGGATAATTTGCAAATCATGGTTGTCACTGGAACGAAGTGCTGCTCGTCCTTTTCCTGATAGCGTCTATACTAGCCAGCTGTATAAGAAAACCTGCACTAGTTAAAGACAGTCCCTTCTTATAAGCTCATGACAAAGAGGAGAGAGGAAATTTAACTATTAAGCTCAGTTAGAACAGTCCAGCTGCAATGATTCTTGTGTACTCTTGTATAGAGATGGAACTTTTACTGCGTCTGGTGGGCAGTATGGAAGAACTTGTGCCCTGTGCCTCTCCTAAAACTTGTGGGAAATGCTCTCTTGCTTGGAACAGAAACTCAATGGATTATTGTGATCTTTTACTTGTACTTGTGGCTCAACTTCTGTTATGAATAGTGTTAAAAGCACGAGCCTATTGCAGAGAAATTCCATCCTAAACTTCTTCCCACAGCAATTGCTAACTGTCCTTTGACTCTTCTACTTTATCTTTTTACCTGCCACTCCCCTGCCCTAAGTCACCCTGCTGCTTCTATGGTATTTTTTTATGTCTCTTCCCCCTCTCTCCACTTGCTGGGACAACTTAATTCTGAGCAGAATTCAAAAGTGTTGAAGTTTTATCTTCTGTAATTAAACCTTACAAAACATCTGAAAATATTTATGGACCCAGGTGTTAAACTCAGATGGAAATCCTCTGATTATCTAACTAAGGTGTTTCTCTTTCATTTCAGTGCTGTATCGAAAAGGTCCCCCCTTCTATCATGCAAGGTTTGAAACTCATGTTTTTAATTTCTTATTTTCAAATTAGTAAATTTTTCTCACACAAACTCAGTATCGTCACTGGCTAAGCACATATTCTTCAATCAAAACACTTTTGCCAGATGCCTTCATACTGGGAATGCAAAAGTCCTTTTAGCAGAGGTACTAAGTAACACAATTTCATTGAATTCATGTAACAGTGGTAAGACATTAAAAATTAAAAGCTGCAGTGAGCATATTTAGCACTCATGTGATGAATGCATTTAGGAAAGTAATACTTTTAAAATTAGATTATATAGATAATTTATGTAATTTGGGAGAAAAATCTTTTGAGGGGCGATAATTGTCTTTATTCATTAGCTAGTCAGGTTGAATTCCTAGATAATAAATCGATTATAAATATTCAGATTGGCATTCGTAAGAGATTGCTTGGCATCAGCAGAGGGCTGGGGAGGGAAAGTGTCAGTAAGCATATTCATAACTTCATCTTTTCTCCTCTTTTCCTGGTAGAAAGAGTCTTAAGTTTCACAACTTGCTTACTGCATGCTGGCATATTGTTTAACACCAGTTTTTAGGCTCTAATTCTTAAGTTTCACTATCTTCCCAAAATGGTCATTTTCTTTCTCTGAATTGTCCTGTCTGCTTTGTTTTCTAGTTACTCTGTCATTGCTGAATTAGTTGATGATAATTTTGAAGGTTCTCTTCGCAGACCGCTCAGCTGGAAGTCCTTGTCTGGGTTGAACAGAACAACTGTTAATGCTTCTAAGGTAAGTGTAAGATGCTATTTTAAAAAGAGCTTTAAATTATACATGTACAGTTTAGTTCCAAAGAACAGGGAGTTGGAGTGAGGCTGGAAAGAGAATCCTTCTGGTTTTAGTCTGGTGAAGATCATGTTCAGTTGCCAGTAGGCAAACAAGAGTTTCCTGTGTCAATATCCAGATGAATTCTGGAAGAAGCTTATTAAAGTTCCGTTGCCTGTAGGAACGTTAAAAGTCGTGTGAGGAACAGAAGAAAGACCCGGGGAACGCTTCTTTCCTGCTTACCGCTTCTGTTTTTAAAGTCCTCTCCATCTACCAGGATTTTCTTTTGAACAGTGAAACTGAAAGCTTCCAAAAGATTTCCTCTGTGATAGAGCCTCATACCTAGTGCTTCCATACTCACAGCCATGCTGCTCAGGTGTTGTGTCACAATTCTAGTTTATCTTACAGCAGTATTATGCTTTGATAAGGAAAGCTTGGTTTGCAGAAGACATCTTGTAGGAAACTTGGTATCTGCATTTCTAGTTAATCTAAAACTTGGTATAGAAGGAAATCGGTTGAAATTCATGTATTCATGTTTTCTGTTTACCAACAGGAACTTATGTTATGCTATTTGATTAGACCGTCTGACATGACTGAAAAAGAGATGTCAACGCCAGAATGTATGAAAAAAATTAAGGTTCAGGTGAGCAATTACTTCTCTCTTTGCCTGTGTAGCTTGGCCTTGGGGCAGCTGGACAGCTAACAAGAGCCCCCTTGAACTGTTGCTGGCTCTTTAGAATGCTTTGCTTTTTGTACACGTAGCTGCAAAAAAGTAACTAGATTTCTTTGTGCCCCAAGGCATGAGAAGTGCATTGCAGGCTCTTTTAAGACTTAAGATCTTCTAATCTAAATTTTAATGTTGCTGCTACTGTGTATGTAAGCATTTGCTGGGGAAACAGGGATACCTACAGAGACTGTAAGGTCAATGCATGTTTAAAAATGAAGGGAGAAAATTGTGTGAGACACCTGCTCGCTTCAGGAACAAATGTAGTCGTCTACTGAAATTTCTCAGTGGTCACATAATATACATCAGTTTACTAAAGGCTTAATCCCCATCCCTCACTGATTATCTGTACCTTTTTTTTTTTTGTTTTTTTTACGTAATAATTGCTGGTTTTTATTTCAGGAACTGATTGTGAGTCGTTGGGTTTCTTCCCGTGAGCGCAGTGAGCAAGATGAATTTTAACTGACTGTATAGGAAAAACTTATTTTTTTTTTTTAAATCACATGTTGTTGTTTTTTACCTGATCTTCTCATGATGAACCATTGTCTCAACGGTTTCTATCGATGTATTCAGTTGGTATGTATAAATGCTATTTAAAATGAGGTATATTGTGTTTACTGGAGAGAATTTTGTATTGAAAAATGTAAATGAACTGTAATAATGCATAGGAAGGGGAAAAAATTAAAGCTGTGTCCCAACTCAAAATACTTGTTTGTTTCCTTAAACGTACCGATGTGTATCACTGAGTGGTGGCTAGACTGCAGTGGTTAGTAATGGTATTTATAATATTCTGACAGGTCCGGGCACTGGTGCTGAATGGGCGCTATGGCCTGCAGAGCCACAGAAGTCCAAAGCCTGAGTGTCTCCCTGAAAGCCAAAGCAATGAGGGATCAAACAGTTTTTCTGGGAACACCTCGCATGTTCTTCAGAGTTGAACTTGGGAATTGTGAGGCTAACTTCATTTTGTAGCTCAGCACAGGGTCCTGCATTTCTCCAGAAATGAGGACTTAAAACTTGATAGTCCTCAAGTTTAATGCTGTTTGTTATCTAGTTAAAACTGGTTAAGAACCAGCAGTAATTACAGTGAGTCAAAGAACCTTTTGGGATGCCTATGGTACCATTCTTCAACCAAAACTGGACTTCGTAGCCTTGATGAAGTTGCACAACCTTAGATTTGGGGAGAGATCTGGCTGTTGCAATATTGAGCAGTGTAACACGTTGCTGTTAGGTGCTTAGACCCTGAATTTACCGGTCCCAACTAAAATTCACAATGTTTATTTTCACAAGCATTGCATAGAATTGAGGAGCTCTTCCCAGAATGTGCAAGGTCTTTAATTAATTCTGGGTTCTGAGCAACTAACAACAGTGTTAGGTGTTAGCCTGTAGGGAATGCTGGGGCACCTTTCCCCGTTTCAGTAAGATGTCGTCCTTCACTTGGGCTTTGCAGCATGAGATTCCTCCTTGGAAGGACAGGCCTCATCTTGCTGCAGGACAGCGAGATTCCCTGACCGCAATTTGATGCCCTTTGCTTTTGTTGAAGGTGGGTTACTGTGTAGAAAATAATGAAGATTTGCTGAGCTAGTGAGAGGAAGTCAGTTTCTGTAGCTTGGCAAGTACAAGTCTCAGTTTCATCACTGCTTTTGTATCTTTTATCCAGCAACTACAACAGTCTAAATATTTTTTTTTTTCATAGTGCGCTCGTAGCTCGCTTTTGCCCTGGCCTGTCATATGTTGTAAAACTGACTGGGAGACACCGCTGCGTTTTGTATAGAGTGAGGCATAGGACAGCGCTGAGCAGTTCTGCCTCGCTACGTTAGGTGCCTGCTTTTTTCTAACTTTTTTGTAAGATTTAATCAGGTAGATCGCAGGTTCCTAAATACGATGTTTGCTATTGCTAAGCCACGTTTGGAAAACAAACCAACCAACCCAGCAGGTATTCAGCTGTCTTTCAAGTTGAGCCAGCAGGTTTAAGTATCGGCTACACTGCATTTTAAGTATTGCTGCTTTAGATTCAGGCATTTGGGTTCCACCAGTCTTTGAACAACAGGCTTCCTTGCTTCGCCACGCTGTTAAGATTTTTTTAGCTTTATTTTTTTTCCCGTGTTGTGAGAGAATACATTTGCTGCAACAGCAAGGATACATTATAGCTGGTGAAAATAACACTGTTTGGATTTCCTTTGTGCTGTTTTCATTCACTGTAAAAGGGGGTTTGCCTCCTGGTCCCGGGAAGTTTTCCAGGGCTGGTAAAAATTCTGTCAACTCGGACTGTTCCCACCAAACACAAAGCCACATTCTTGTTTACTTAGGCAGCTTAGGTTGTAAAGCCTTGTCAAGAATGCAGGAAGCTACATACAACTCAAAGTGGAAGATCTGCTTTCATTTAATGCAACTTCTACTGGAAAGATATAAACTGAAAATGTTAATTGCATAACAGCATTTTCAAGCTGAACAGGTACGTATGTGTTGACTGTACGTGACAAGCTGCTTTATTTCTAGCCGCAGATGGCTGTACTTTGTGTTTCAGTAGTGTTGTATCAAAAAAATTCCATTAGGTAGTTGTACCATAGCACTGATACTTGCCATTGCATTTATATTTTACCAATTAAAACACAGGACTTAAATGAAGTATGGATTCTGATTCATTCAGAAATAGCATACCAATAGCAAACTTCTTTTTGTAAGCCAAACCCTCGCTGCAGAATCCTGACTTGCAGCAAGAGTGGGTGAATCGGAGGTCTCTAACAGCAGCCGAATTGCGCATTTCAAGCTGGTTGTCTTTATTGTGTCTTTATTATTATTTAATATGCTTTTAAAGCAGCTGTGACTTAGAATTTAGCAAGAAGTGGAAGAAGATGGAGGCGGGGAAGTGCGTGAAGTGTGGTATGTGCACTGGAGAGTATTGGGGGGCAGAGTTAATGCAGTTTGTGTACACAAAAGTATAAACTAGATGTGGCCAAAACCCCAATCATTTATGATTACTTCTCCATCCTTGAGAAAATAGGACTTGCATCTAGACTAAAACCAGCTTACTTTCCAGAAATTAGTAGAAGGAAAAAAAGCTGAAATTATTTTCTTAAACTAGAATGTAAGTAAATAAAGTGAAATTGCACAAAATGATGGTCTGCAGAATGTTGACCTCAGCATACGCTTCTGTGTAATGTACTATAGGTAAAAGTGCTGTTGGAGGATCTTTTGAATTTTTTTAACTTACATTTCTTTTTGTTAAGTTCTAATGTTTTAACTCAGATAAATCCTGAGGAGTCTGTTGTTTATTACAGATACTAACAGATACAGACATTAAATTATTATCTTTTAATATAAAGCATCTGTCTTGGTTTGAGGAACAAATGTGTGAAATGTAAAGAAGAACTGGAAAAGAAATATATCTGGCAAAGAGGCTGGATTTTGTTTGTTGTTAGATTTATTAGTAATTAAAGTAAAATAACTTTGCATGTAGTGAATCTGCATTAAGTCATGGTCTTTGGATTTCAGCAGTACGCAGGCACAAATTCCCTTTTTTCACTCATCAGTAAACAAATGTGACAGGAAAAAAACATTTTGGTTTGCTACAGCTTAAGTTACCACAGTTCATTTGTTAAAACCCTTAATTACACGGCAGTTAAGATTTCTGGTTCTGGCAGAACAGAGCATATAGTGAATGTAAATAGGAAAACATTTTTCCATATGAATATTTCCCACAGAAATTTTCTGTAGTGTGTACGTTGTATGTATGTTATTTCATTCAAATGCACAAATTCAGTTTCCCGATCCTTCCATGATGTGCAGGTTAACGTGTAAAGTTAATTGTGTTTTTAAATACATTAAGTAGATTGTGCATCTTAAACCCTGAGATTTGGAGTCTTAATAAGACTTCCTTTTCCTATTGCATGTTGTAGATGTTTTAATATAGCAACTTGTCATTTTCAGCACTGTTTTTCTTGATCAGGAAGGGGTACAATGTAGAACTCATTAGCTGTTAGCTCCTGATGCAGAGTAATGTATTTGGAAGCTTTCTTTGTCTGTGGGATCACAAATTTCTCTGTAAATTCACTCTTACTCATTTGCTGTTTCCCTTGTGCGGCCAGTACACTGTTAATGAATGCCAGTGCGTATGTGTAGCAGTTGTGGTCGTGTTCTTCATACCTAGGAAAAACATCTCGTTAGTAAGAGTTAGTGATAATCCATTAATTACCGCGCAGGGAGGAATATTTAACTAAGTGAAATAAGGAAGCGCATGCTCTCCAAGAACTATAGCCACTTTCCTTTAATGCTGGTGCTAAATATATTCTATTCATCGCAAGTTGTGTTTTCCAGCCACGGATACTAGAAACTACATTTAAAAAAAAAAAAAAAAAAAAAGGGCTGCCAACTTTACAATAATGAGTTCTTATTTTTTTTATACTTATTTGGCTTTTATCTTGTTAACCTCTGCTCTTCCATGTATTGTTACTCTGTTATCTTGAAAACTTCTTCCTGCAGCAATGTTAATTGTTCAGTGTAGCATTAGCTTGGAAGCTTACTTAAAATCAAGTAAATTATATTGCTTATACGTGGATACAACTGCTCTACGGTGTGCCAGTCAAACTCCCATTGGCAATAATTTGGGCCAATTGTGCAAGGACAGAAATACTAACTGAATAGGAGTAGCCATTTAAAATGTTCTTGCCTTTCCCCCCCACCCCACCCCCCACTACCCTAACCTAGAAGCATATAGCAATTACCTGTTCTTTTCACTCTCAGAATGTTTCTTAGATTCTCCCAAGTATTTCACATTGGCCACTAACAACTTTAGTAATTTATTCCAGTCCCTCCCCACATAGTGCTGCTTTTTTCCACTGGCCCTGTGTAACTGCGTTTGATACAGACCTGCTCAGACTCCCCTTTGCCATCTGCCTAATCCTCAAGCTTCTTCCGTAATTGCCTCATCCCGTGCCATTTTTCCCCTTGTTCTTCCTAGCCCCGGGACTCATTCCTTGCCTTGTATTATCAGTGGCTCCGTGGTCTGTGGTGTCACAGGGAACCTTCTGTGAGGCTTGCCTGTCAGCCCTGGGAATTTACAGGGTGTTTTTGCATGATGTGAGGACTATGGCTATCAAAAGCAACCCTGCGACCCTGAGCCCAGTTCCGGACAGCTCACTATTTTCTTCAAACCTCTTCTGGTTTGTTAAAGGTCTCTATGAGCTTCTGTTTAGTAAGCAAGCAATTTGCGGCAGTATACTTACTTTACCAAAATAATTATTAAAGAAAAATAATTATGAGTAACTTCAAGAGTGGCCATCATCCCTGTGCAGTGCAAAACATCTGGAAATTGCACTGAAAAAACTCGGGTCACCAGCTCAGGGCTGAGCCTGCAGAGCACCGCAGCACGTCTGGGTGCCTTATGTGTACGCAAGTGCTTAACTGATCGGTCCCACGATTAAGCAAAGCATGTAACTTTTCATTTTTGTTTGCAGGCTATCTTTGTATTTATAATGCAAAAGACTGCAATACACTTCTCACTACCATCTGTGTCTTCCAGTTAGCTTCTCCCTTTTGGGAAGTGTGTCTTTGTATCCTGACAAGCAAACCCGGTATCTCTCAGTAATTTAAGATATTGTTGGTCATGGCTGTGGCCGCTGTTCTTTGCTGCTGTTACGTACCATCCTTCCAGTAAATAAAATGCAATCAAGAAAATTAGAATCAGGCTTGGCTGATTACATGGTTACAGGATTAGTTTAGTGCAGTTCCTGTCCATTGAAAAAATAAACAGAGGAGTTAATTTAACATCTTAACAAAAAAAAAAAAAAGAAAAAAGTTCAGTTTTCAGCAATTTAGTGATCACTGGTCTATTTGTAGAAAAAGTAGGTCACTTTGTCAGGGGGTGGCAGACCAAGGAAAACCAAAGAAAAGCTTGTAGAAGAGATGCGCGCATATGTCCACCTTCTACCAATGCTTTTTTTGAGTTAATTTTAGTAATAACATTAAGGCACTGGGAACTGTCAGAGACACACAAATCCTGTTGGTTTTACAAGTTCCATGGACGTTTAAAAATTCTATTCTAGGTCAAATTCTTTCATCTCCTGCTACTAGGGAGATAATATATTATCTCTGAAATTCTGTAGTCAAGCACATACAGAATTGCTAAAACCTGCTTTTGATTTGTTGTGGGTTTTTTTTTTTATATAAGATGATGCCTGCGTTCATTAACTTAGACACTTCACAGAGCTATGCTCGGACGGGCCGTTTGTTACGTGTACTGTTACTGATGAGCAGTTCAAGGACTGGTGTTTTCTTGGAGAGCAGGCTGCTTTGTCAGGAGCAGGCTCGGTGATCTGGCAGCACACGTTTTAACTGGGCTGCGTAACTTGTAACGCTGTCATCAGGCATTAACTTCAAGGAAAGCTACAAAGAACTGAAGGTTCTCGTTGGAACATACTGGTTTAACTCAAAACATGTGGAAGTCTTTCTGTATTTAACTATCTATCTAAAGCAATGTTACGAACCAGCTGGAAGAGCTGGAAATGAGCCAGCGTTCCCCATTTCTGATCATTGACAACAAAGATGTCATCTGGATGTATGATCTGGGCAAGGATCCCATCAGCGTGGTCAGCCTGGAAATCCAAATACACCTAGAACTGTTGAGACCTAGAAGAAATAATTATAGAATTGTGCCTGGACTTTTCTACTTCTGTACTCGGCAGCGTACTCTTAAAGGTAATGTTTCATTGAACTGGTTTTTTGCACGCAGAATTCTTTTATTGCTGAAGAAAACTTCCCTAAAACGATCTCTTATTTTAGAGCTTTCACATTCCATCAGATGAGTTTGTTACTTCCGACTTAAAAATACTCTTTCTCTGTTTAGCGAGGCCACCAAGTTTCAAGACAGCCTGACAGCGTTGTTGGGACTGCTTTGTTAGAAATGTGTGTTCTAAAGGAACAAGGCTCTGCATGAACCACAAGCCTCACAGGATCCAAAACGGAATAGCCCGATTTATGCCAGACTAAAAACTCCTATTGCATCCAGCTTTTCAACTACGTACCTGTGAGGAAGCCAGGCCTCTCCCACAGAAAATTCCTCTAGGAGCTTGTCCCACTCCTGAAGAAGCCCAAACATGTCTGGCTGTACTAGTGGGATACTAATGCACTGTTCCCATCCGGTTTCAGCTCTGTGAATGCCCTCTTCATTGTAATTATACACCACGCCTGAAAATAAAGAGCAACAGATTGTCAGGTGGCACTGCAGAATCACATCCAAATCTTTTTTTCTTTATTTTGGTTTTTCTTCTTAGGATGATGAAAGCTGCTACTAGTTTTCCATGCGGCCATTCTTTGACTAGCTGTCCCTTAGCTTCCCATCAGTGGCTGCCTGTGGCCACAGAGTAAGAAATGAAGCGCTTGCTTTTATCAAAAACCTGTTCTATTTTTTACAATGTAATTGCAGATGTCTTTTGATAAGGAAAGGAACTTTAAGGACAACCGGACTTCTTTCTTAAACCCCCAAATTAGACCGCTTTTATTTTAAATAAACATCTCAAGTGAGATTTTGCAAGGTGGGCCTACACTAGGAGAACCTGATATGATTTTTAATGTGGGGATTTATTTATTTTACTTTAATTAGGAGTATTTTTAGAATTAGCAAAAACCGTGTTTAAGTCAACATTTCCTGAAACTTCTTTTTAAAAGCAGGCTGCCTAGCTTCTATTTTTCTCTGCGTCAGGAACAGGAGTCACCTGTCAGTTCTATCCTGTGCAGCTCCTCAGCACGAGAGGAGAGGTGCGTGGCTTTGATTTGAAGCTCTGTGTGCTCACTGCTGTGAGGTAAGTTCTTGTACGCAAGGCTTTTTGATTTTTACATGATACTCTTTTGTAGTGAACAGCTAAGCTCCCGGTTCTGGTACCTGCAGCATGCTGAGGAAGTACGCGTCCTTCAACAGCAAAGTACCAGATACTTGGATGTTGCAGCATCTTTAACGGGTACCAGCTGCCGTGGCAACAGCAGAGATGGCTCTGAAGTAACTGCCACGTAACTCGGATGATCGCAGGTGGAGGGGCTGGACCTAAATTGGGTGTACAGTCTAAATACAAGGTATGGGAGCCGGGCAGTGGTTTAAAAGGCAGCTACAAGGTGTTTTTGGCAGTGTTAGGTTAACGGTCAGACTCGGTGATCATAAAGGTCCCCTCCACCCTAGACGATTGTATGATTCTACAAACGACTTTTTACCGTGACTGTTGGTTATTCCCACATGAAGATCCGATTTCCCGTCGTATCCTCTGGAAGACAGAGAGGGGTGTTGGCGATGGCTGTGAGCCCTGCTCGTCCCCCTCACACAGGCCCCGACCCTCTGTCTCGGGGCTGGCGCCACCACGGCGCTACCTGGCCCCGAGGTGTGGAGCGGGAGGCAAAACCCTACTGAAAACCTGCCAAAGGCGACTTTTGTTTCCAGAAAGGGGTTGATGAGTCAGTTCCCGGGCTGTGTAAAGGCCCAGGGCAGGGGGGAGCCGCCGGGCCTACAGGCCCTGGGGAACACGAGGTGGAAGCGGCCTTCCCCCGGCCTTCCCCCGGGCCTCGCCCGGCCCCGCCGCGGCCCCTACCCGAGGAAGGTGCCGGCGGTGGGCCGCAGGAGGAAGGCGCGGGGCTGCCGGTGGCCGTGTCGGAAGGGGCTGGGCAGGCGGAGGGGGGCGGCGGGCAGCCCGGCGCCGCGCAGGGGGCGG
>VYZM01021987.1:16087-32244 GCA_013398915.1 Dromas ardeola | reverse complement strand
TGAGGAGGAGCAAGACCCGGGCACTTGACCCAGGCTGCCAACAGGATTATTGCATACCATGAAGGGCACATTCAATACAAATTAGAAGTTTGCTGAGGAGTTCTCTCTCGCTCTCCCTTGCTGGCTGTGATTCTGAGCACTCCTGGCCCCGGTGCCGGAGCCCTGATCCCTTCCCTTCCTCCCGCAGCCGCAGCGCTCCCAGGGTCCCACGTTGCCTGTCCCTGCGGGGAGGGCACGGCTTCTGCTGGGGGAACGGGCTGAGGATAATCCTCATGTAGTTTCTGTTGGTATCGGGATCAATACTGGTTCCTTAATACTATTAAATATTTAGTCTTATTCTATTAAATCTGTTTCTATTTCAACCGTCGGGTTTCCTTGTTTTTTCTGATTCCCGGGTGGGGAGGGATCATCAGGTGAGAGAATTGTCTCAACGACAATAAATTGTTGTGGGTTTCTCAAGCCATAACAACCTCCTCCTCCCCCAGGTACTACATGCAAGGAGTGTGTCGGGAGGGAAGCAAGTGTCTGTTCTCGCATGATTTATCTACAAGCAAATCCTCGACCATCTGCAAGTACTACCAGAAGGGACAGTGTGCCTATGGAGCTCGGTGCAGGTAAAGACCCCGCTCCTTTTGGAACAGTGCGTTCAGAAGAACTGGGCATAATAGTCGCATGCAGTCAGCTTTAAACCCCAGGGAATCAAAGATCAAGAAAAGATAAGACTTTTTAAATGACAAAGGGAATGAAGTAATGTATTGCATATGGTTTTTTTTTCTCCCCTGACCAAAACCCGCTTATGGATGCAATATTGTAGTTTTACTCTGCCTTGGCTTCAGCCATTATTTTACTCTGTAGAAATTAATCTTCAGGTTTTACATATGTTTTTATCCAGTTCTTATTATGGTAAAACCTATTAAATACCAAAAATAGAGCCTGCAAGTTCACGTGAAACAGCACATGGTGACATGGTTTCCTTTCCGTGTGACTGAAGTGGCTGGAAGTGGGCAGTGCTTCTCTCAGGTCTCCTGATGTAGCTCGTAGCCTCCTCCATCTGCATTCTAATGCCCAGTTTTGAGGACTTTCAGTTCTTAGAGCAAAGTGTTTTTCTCGCGCTCCCCTAGGTTTGGTGGGAAAGCTGAACAGTACCACACCTTTTCCTGAACTCTTCTGGTTAAAACTCCTTGAGAAGTGCTGTAGGACATACTCTGCGTTAGTTAACGTTGTTACATTCCAGTGGGGATGTGCCACAGGGCAGCCTGTGGCTGCTTCATGGAAAAATTCTGGTCACGGATGAGAAGCTTGTGTTTGTACCTTCACCTGACAAGAAAGAGGGATCTGATGGCGTTGCTGTGATTGCAACGGCTTAGTTATATTTCTTTTCCTCTGCTTAGTTCATGGTGCCAGACTTGGATCAGGAGATTGAACATCAGTGATTTCTGCAGCTCCCGTTAGTGGCTCATATTGAATCAGTAACGTATGATGTTGCTGACGGCCGTGTTGTTCACAGGGACCACGTTGCACGCTGGCTGGACTCCTAACGAGGGCTATAAAATGTGTTGCTATTTCACTCCAGCTGTTTTGCTGGAGTTTGGGGCGCTCGATGCTCATAAGCGATTCATGCGTATTGCATGTCAGTGGGCACGTACAGGACCAGAAACAGATACAGAGAATATTTTTGTTCCCATCAAAAATATTCTGATTTTCGGGTATGTCCGTGGCTTTTATGGACCAGCCTCTTCACTTCACTGATCGCTTCTGCTCTGCTGCCAGAGTGTATTTCCGTAGCTTTACCGGTATTTCGAGTCCTTTCCTATTTGGTGTGGGAGCATAAAGTCAAAGTGTTGCTGCTTTTGCAGGGGGAGAATGAGATCACGAAACATTGCTCCTTCCTGCACAGTGTTCTGATGTTGCTTCTCTGAGAAATGTCAGCAAACCTGTTTGCGTGAGGAGATGATGAAGAACTAATTTAATATGCAAGAGTGATGTTCTTTCAGCTATGCTGGCTGTCTCTGGAGAAGAAAATATAGGTGTGCTTTCAGAGGCGTCCAGTTTTTGAGACTGAGAAGCCTTTTAGTCTGGCTTTGAAAGAGACTGAGCAGTTCAGTCAACTTGTCAGAACAATCCTTTTCTTTAAAAAAAAAAAAAAAAGTAGCTATTCGGTTTTATTTTTAAATATTCATCGGGGCAGTGTCCTGCCACTGTGCCGAGTTTAGTCTTTGTAACGCTTGTCCTGTCTTTTTCCTTTGGCAGGTACGATCACACCAGACTTCCTGCGCCAGGGGCTTCGGCGGCCCCTGCGCCCCTTCCCCGCTCCTCGGCCGCGCTGCACAGCCCTCGCCAGCCTCCCGAGCAGAGCGCGCCCATCATCAGGAGCAGACTGCACGAGACTGGCAAGCGGGAGAAGAAAACGCTCGTGCTCAGGGACAGAAGTGAGTGGGAGTGCTGCTGTGCTCCTCCTCCTTGATGCTTGATGGGAGTTAGGTCGTCTTCCTCCTTTTATTACTTGAGTTTCGTGGAGAGCTGGAGGGGTGCAGAGAGACTTCCTACCCGATGAGGCCTCTTTCCTGGAAACATTTGTGCCCGTCAGTAGCTTTTAATGACCATGTCTAGCTGACTGGCTTTTAGCCTGGTGTTCCCTGTTTTGGGGTCTTTTTGGGGGTGTTTTTTTGGTTGGATTTGGTTTTTGTTTTTTTTTGGTTAAAATATCTCTGCCCCTCAGATCTTTTTGTGCATTTTTGCTCTCAACGTGAAAGCATTTGAAATGGTGAGACACCTGGCTGCTTTGTGGCATGTGGAGGATGGTGCCAGCCCTTAGGAACGCAGGCACGGAGCCATCCGTCCGAGTCCCCCCCCGCCGCCACCTGCTCGCTCTTCCCAACTGTTCTCACTGCGGCACCGGATGGGCCAGTTGCCCTAAGGTGAAATGAGAGGGTTTTTTAGCCTATTTGTAAACAGAAAACAGCTGGAGAAATCTTGAAATCGAACTTTAGCTTAGTAGGTAGTTTGTGAAAATTCTTCTGATTTGTGAGTAAAAGGGCTTAGAGATGAGAAGAAAACTTTTTTTAGAAACCCCCACCTGGTAATCCTTGGAAACAAAGTACATGGAGCTTCTTGTGTGGGTTTTGTGCAGGGTCTTGTATGGTTCGTATTATGTTTCTGTTTCCTAAGATCTGTGTGGCTTGAATGAAGAAAAGCAGAAACCCAGTGCCACGAGCGATGGGGTGTGTTGCAGTGACCAAAACGATAATCTGGAAGTGAAGCCCCATTCGTATTTGGAAGCTATTTGCAGCGGACTGGAAGATCCGGTAGCTGGAAGCTCCTGTGCGGATGGAGAGCAGCTGTGTCCTTACGCTGCGGCGGGAGCGTGCCACTTCGGAGAACGCTGCCTGTACCTCCACGGGGACGTCTGTGAGATATGTGGGTTGCAAGTACTTCACCCTTTTGACCAAGAACAGAGGAAGGCTCACGAGATGGTAATATTAACGTGAAATCCGTGTGAGATTTGCTTTGCTCGGTGTAAGATTTGGTTTGTTTGCTCTAAAATCCAAAGATGTGTTTTGTAGAAGAGCCTGTTGTTCCAAAGACCTATTGTTTTATTGTTTATCAAGCTATAAATTGATCCTAAGAGGGGTCAGTTCCAGCCTCTAGGACTTAATTGGTAGTGATGATGCAGATAGCCTTCTACAGCAACTTCCTTTTTCCCCATTTCATCCTTATGGGAAACCTGCCGGCAGCCTTCTCCCAGAACACCCTAAAGCTCTAAGAAAATGTCTTTTGTAGCTTACACAACGTCTCAATGGTACGTTACATGCAGTGGGGGAGAGGAACTGTGGGCTGCTGGTGCCTTCTGAGAGGTCGCCCTGCTGAGGGACCGCTTCAGATGTCTCCTCTTCGTCGTGGCTGATTGCAGGGCAGGGTCAAGCAGGGACAGGCTGAACGGACTACAAAGATTTTGGAGCTGAACTTGAAGTAGGAGGGCTGGAGGGAGCGGACGAGGAATTGGCTGGCTAAAGATGGGCTTAAAGGGCTGCCCTTTTCTCTGCCTGGCTACCAGATTTAGCTCAGGGCTGGTTGGGCACGGCAGTTCTCAAGGCTGAGGAGGAGAAAGACCAGCGGTGTTAGTGGTTACTGAATCATAGGTCTCTCCAGTCTGGACTAGAATGAAGGGGTTAAAACCCTCAGGTTTTGTGCAGTTGGCATACACTTGCAAAACACGCTGCTGTAGGAGTTCCCACTTCTCCCGGGAGCCTGTTGGCATCCAGCGCAGTGACAGAGCACCACCGCTGCTGTCAGGCGCTCAGCTCCAGAAGCAGAGGTGTGGGTTGGATGAGAAGGTGCAGTAGTCAAAATGCTGCTACTGCTGTGGAATTATTTTGTGTCCTTTTTTTTATTATTATAATTCAAAGGCTTTAAATTTATTCTCTTTGTCAAGTCCTGAGAACTTTGAAAAGCAAGAGGTAAAACTGTGCAGGTATAACCACCAGCTCACCTTGCAGTGCTGCCAAAGCGTAAATTGATTATTGACAGTCGCTACTGGGATACTGTGATGAGGAATGCTGTAGGAAAACCTATAGTAAGAGACTAATTCCTGAGCTAGGGCAAAGCTCAATGAGCATGGCCGTAATGCTAAGCAGAGTAACACCTTGCGTGTGGCACCCATTCTGGACCCTGAATTAGGTGGGTTTAGGGGTATTTGTGCAATACCTGTTCTGTGCCAGAGATACTAAAAGGGGTAGATGCTCGGGCAGCCTTACTTCTGATACTCCCGGAGCTGCAGGGAACACTGAAGGGCTGAAATACGTGATTGAATTTACTGTTTTTAAAATTAATGAAGGATAGGAGTGGTGCTCTTAATGAGTGTACCTTGTTTTTCCTGTAGCAGATCCTTTTCATAGACGCTTTTGTTTTACCAGGAGCAGGCTGTTATGTGGACTGCAATAACCAATGACCTCTCTCCTGTGACAGATGTGCATGGCGACATTTGAGCATGACATGGAGAAGGCCTTTGCCTTTCAGGCAAGTCAGGACAAAGTGTGCAGTATCTGCATGGAAGTGGTGTACGAGAAACCTTCGGCCTCCGAGAGGAGGTTTGGGATCCTTTCCAACTGCAATCACACGTACTGCTTGTCTTGCATCCGGCAGTGGAGATGTGCCAAGCAGTTTGAGAATCCGATCATAAAGTAAGTTCCCGTTAACCAGAGTCTCTTCCCTGTGGCTTGTGTCAGTGAGATGGGCTCTCCGGCGTGCTGTGGCTTGATACAGAAATAAAACTGGTGATAAGGGAATCTGTAGCTGTAAATACTAACACAGCTGTTAATAAGATCTGAGCTCAGAAAATCCCGGTCCAAATGCCGGCAAATTCCAGGATGTTGGAGTGTGGCTGTGAGAAGAACTAACTACCTTCAAGACCAGTAGGACGCATCAGTTATCCTTTGGTAACAGTTTCCTTGCGTGCTGCGCTCCTGTATGGGAAGAGGTTGGCCCTTTGTAACTTTGCCCTCTCTCATTGTGTTGATGGTGGGGCGAAGTGCACACGTGTGGACTCTGGGACAGCTGAGACCTTGTCGTCCTGTGCCCTTCACAGTACCCTGGGTGCAAAACCAGTAACTCCTTTTTGTTACGTCTGTGCATGATTACTGGATTTTTTCTCTAAATTACAGCTTACCCAAGCTAAATCTCCCACTAATCACACGTTTATCTGTGTCTGAGTAAATGCCTTCATCTTCTGGCTCTATAAAAAATGTATTCCAAACGTGCTCCTCCTCAGATGAGACGAGAATTTAAAACATCCAACTAGGGCAGTTTCCTTCTTTGAGCATCTCTTTGAAAGCTCTCTCAAGTTAGAAGCATGCTGAGGAAAAGGTGGGAAATCTTTTCAGTCTGCTGCCAAAATAAGAGGTTTTTTGCACAACCTTCATTATTAATTTCATTAAGGTGAACGTTAGTTCGTTCGGACGTAACCTGTATGGGAGTCCAGCTCCTGTTGGACGGGTACCGAGATATTCTGCCTGCGGTGGGGACTGCGAGGGTTTTGGATTATTTCAGAAACAGCGCCCTGGAATCCGTTTTGAGTATGGATTAAATACTAATGCCAATTCTTCAAACAGGTTTTTATGTTTCTCCATAATGGTGACCATGCCGGTCGTTGCGAAGTTAATCTAAAGGAGGGACCGGGCTCAGCTGTACAAGCCCTGCCTGCTGGGAGACGGGGTGTGCTGTGGGACTCGCGGGGAGGGGGCAGTAAAGCCTTTCCTCGGCGTGTTGAGGCACCTGAAGTTGCGTATTCGATTCTTGATCTGAGTTCCTCGTGTAGAAATCCATCTCGGAGAACCACTACGTGAACAACTCATCGCTGCTGGTAGAAGTCAGATCGTATTTCAAAAGGCTTAGAGACCTTCCTTTGTCTTTTTTCAAGGGGTTTGGCTTTCTGCTGCATAATAGTTACAGTTTAGTCCTGCATGTTGGGATTAACAGGTAAAGTTTACTTCTGCATATTGAGAAAATACCTGGGACTTTTGTTTGAGTCTAGAAACAAATGCAAGGTAGCACAAGCCCTGACTGTCCTGAATGGGGTTGTTTCAATTGACACAGATAACAAACGTGCCCGTGTGCTGTGGTAACGTGTGAGGGGGCGTTGGCTGCTTCCCTGTGACAAACCGTCTCCCTTCCCTGGGGGAGACTGCTGTTTACCCCACATCTATTGAGGAGTATCGCTCCCAGAAAGTAACCGAGCGTTGCTGTTGTGTCGTGATCTGTGCAGGTCCTGCCCGGAGTGCCGTGTGATATCCGAGTTCGTCATTCCCAGCGCCTACTGGGTAGAAGACCAGGAGAAGAAGAACGAGCTGATTGAAGCATTTAAGCAGGGAGTGGGGTAAGTTCAGTAACCACAAACGCCGTTTGCGTTGTCCTTAGGACAGGTACACTAAAACTCAATCAATCAAAGAGCCGGCACTTTTAAACTATGTAATTACAAACACAGAGAACTCTTAATCTGTGTTAACACTTTTATTTAACTTTGCGACTGCCATGAAAGGGTCTGTCGTGTAATTCTAGATCAGAAATTATTCGAACTCACTGTGCTCTGAAATGCTGAAGCTATTTCAGTTCACTTGCCAAAATTGGCTTCATGCGTTCTCTGTTGATCCCTTAGACATAATTAATTGCCTGGAAGGTCGTCAGTTACTGAGGAAAACAAATGGGGAAGGAAAGTGTAATAGGCTCTTGAAACATGGGATGAAAAGTCACGGGGCTTTTGTAATGGCTACTGGAAATGGAAAATACTACATGACTGCGTTCCGTTAATTGATTAATAACGATTTTCCCGGTTCATGGAGTGCTCAGAGAGGTCTGACAACAGGTAGTTCTACAGCATTGCTGCAAAGCTGTGCCTGCCTGGAACGTGCAAGGGGTACGTAGTTCACAGAGCGGGAAGATACCGTTACTGAGCTCCTTCCTCGCTCTTTTTAAAGTAAACGAGCTCCGTTTGACCCGAGCGAGCGATGACTGTTGTGCTGAAGGTTGTGCAGCTTCATTCTGTGGCGTGCACCAAACTTTAAACACGCTCTTTGGCGTACAGAAGAAAATAGGCCTTACTTAACATCCATGCGTAGCTCGTGCTTTTCAGCTGCTTGGGGAGCTTTAAATCTCTGAAGTCCTGTTATAAAACAGCAGCAGAATTGTTGCTCCCTTAAATGTCTCATCCGGTGCCTTGTCTTGTTTTATCTTGTAGTCAGGCAAAACATTTGAATAAAATTAATCACTTTGAACTGAGGTTCTTCAGCTACGGTTTGTTTTCAATACCCTGTTGCTGGTGTGGTTTTTCATTTCAATTCTCAAGGATTTAATGAACTGAGGGTAGGAAGTTGCGCTCAAAAGCGTAGTGCAGTTTGTAAAGGGGCATGTCTCAGTAAGGTCAACTTCTGTGTTTCTGGAATGGCGGTGTCGGGTTGTGTCGGAAATCGGGTTTGGCTCTTGTCAACAGAGGGTTGTACAAAAAGGGGTTTTGCTGAATTGCTCCGCCAAGGCTCCCGCATCGCGCTGTAGATGGAACGTCTGTACCAAAGAGGGTTTTATGGATAAACTGACTTGGCAGCCAGCTGTAACTTGAGGATTTAGTATTGCATGGAATGAAAAAACGCTAATAAAGGGGAATCTAAGGGAAGAGCAGGGGTCATGCCAGCACAAATCCTTTCTCATTTATACACCAGCGCCGGGTGAAAAAAGGCCGACCTGGAGAGGTGGAAGTCACAGACCACCTGAGCTCCGAACCAAGGCAGATTCATTCTGCTGTTAATGCACTGCCTGGTTGGGGGGTTTGGTTGGTTGGGGGTTTTTTGGTTATTGTTGAGCTTTCCTCTCCATTTAGTTGCTATTTGAGAGACCGTAGATTTGGTAGGTGTCTTAGGACTCAGTGTGCATTAAGTTTACAAGTTCAGTTGCATTTTCTCTGTAGTTTCCTCTGTAGATGTTTTTCATTGTAGACCAACCCATCAACCCCCCCAGCCCGAGTACGGTTGTGCGCCCGTTGTAAGGAACACCTTCAAAAAATGCGCTGCGCAGCTGGAACGGCTCGCTTGAACAGCAGAGCTGATGGAAACTGAAAGTATTGTCATAGAACTTGCAAAGGAGATGGTGAGAGGAACGGGTTCATAAACACGTAGCGGTAGAAAATCCAGGGATGTTGCTAGAAAAATAGCAGCGGATTTGTTCATTACGATGAAAACGCACGTGTAGGAGCAACGACATTCTATGAACCTCCTTCACATTCTGATGTGTGAAGATCTTCACAATCTTTCCCATCTATTTTGACTGCTGTCAGTCAGGGAATGGGAGAGCACAACTCAGCACTAAGAGGGGCAGAACTTGGCATCCCTGACCCAGGATGTGATCAGCAGCCAGGGAGCGTGAACTCGATCCACTTCCTTACCAGCTGGAGGCAGTAACTCTCTCTTTTCTAATTAAATCAGGAAAAAACCCTGCAAGTACTTCGAACAAGGGAAAGGAACTTGCCCGTTTGGAGGGAAGTGTCTTTACCTTCATGCTTATCCAGATGGGACACGAGCTGAACCTGAAAAACCACGGAAACAGCTCAGCTCTGAGGGGACTGTGCGGGTAAGGGAATGCTCCGGTCAAGTGTAATTAAAAACATGTTTTGAATTTAAAGTGTACAACTTAAATATGTTTCATACCATGCATGGCCTTGGAGAAGTGAAGAAAGCGTCCCTCACCTTTCCTTGAGGCACAGGTTTGTTATTGGGGAAAGGAGAAGGAGAAGGCACCTTTTGTTTAATAGCAAAAATTTATTATGATATTTTTTCAACCAGTCCTTCTTACGGCAAACCTTTCTTCAGAGGAATCCTGCTCTTCAAGTATTAAAACCTCATCTATCTCACGTGCCTGCATATAGCCGTGCATATAGCCGTAAGACCAGCTGAAAAGGTTAAAGCTTTCTCAAAAACTGGTTGTGGCTTGGCCAGCACCCCGCTTTAATGGCGATACAGCTCGTTAGTACGGGCTCGTTTCACCTCGCTGTGTTCGTGCTCTACCGCTAAAGGGAATGGGTGTCACTTTGCATTTAACAGCAAACGTTGCTGAGAGCGTTCGTAAATCCTAGCACAAACCCAGCGTCTGAGTCTCAACTTCTGAGGGTTTTTTTAATGAAGAAATAAGACTGGGAAGGGAGAATGCGTTGCGGGGACTGTGGGAAGCACCGGTTCGTGCTCAGGCAGACTGTCTTTTTATTCCAGTTCTTCAATTCTGTTCGTCTGTGGGACTTCATTGAAGACAGAGAAAGTCGGACTGTGACCAGCGCAGAGGACGAAGTAACAGAACTTGGAGACCTTTTCATGCACCTTTCTGGGGCTGAGGAGGATTCTGCTACTTCTCAATAAAGAGAACCAAAGGCGCTGCCCTCCCTGGCGAGCGAGGTGGTGATTTAGCCACGCTGCTACTCTCTGCAGCACAGCCAGAGTGAATGTGCCCTGTGGTTTACTTGTGCAGTCCCGGTAAAGTTTTCGGGTAGTTTTTGTACGGCTAAACAAAAATCCTAAAATATATTTAAAAAGTTAAAATGATTGCATGGAAAAAAAACCATCCCTTAATCCCCAGAGGGTTTTCCTCCCTCTTTGGCCTAACATACGCTGTCTTGTGAGCTGAGTGGTCGTGTAAATACAGCTCCTCTTACCATTTAAAGCTTAAGCTGGTCAAAACTTGCTCAATCTATTTTGGGTGCTTTATTTTTTTTCCCTCCACTAAATCAACTAAATATATATCCACAAAAGCCCACTGGGAATAATGGTCAGCGTACCTTTTTCTTCCTTAAAAAGGAGACTTACGAACTAATACACTATACCTCAGAGTTCAGAATCCAGTTTACTCTACCCTTACAGCGAGCGGTGCAGTGGCGGGGCCTGGACGCTGCCTGGCTCTCAAAGACTCTGCAAGTCTTTGGGTTTTGACTGTGTTTTAAAATAATTAAAGTGTCTCTTGGCAGGAAGCGTCCCTTACAGCACCCGTTACAAGCAAATACAATACAGGCAGAGCAATACTAAATTACAGCACAAACTGGATTTTTGGGAACTCTATAATGAGAGGAAGTAGTTACTTTCAATAGTCATTGCAACAGTAATAGTTAAATTTTTCTTCAATTTAACTAGTTCAAATGGATTTAAGGGGAAGGGAAGCCTTGATTTGGTTAAATGAAGTAGCCAAAATTAAATGAAGTAACTAAATAATTTTCTGAGCTTCTTATGTCAGTGATCTTAATAGTTTGCAACTCTACGACATTGTTTCTTTTGTCACTGAAATTGTTTTTTGTGACTGCTGCTTTTTCTTAACTGTGTGGCTGACAGTCAGGCGGTTCTGGCTGACGAGAGGGCCCTTTCTGAAGTGGTAATAGTTGCAGAACAGCCCCAGTTCCAGGCTGCGCCGCTCCCTCAGCCTGGGCACAACTGAAAAGGCTTCTGCATAACAGCACTAAACCACTCCAGTACAAGCAGAGTTCTCCAGAATACGCTCTTAAAACAAGCAGAGGGCTAATTTCAGCGATGGCTTGAGGACGAGACAGACTGCCTGGCCTTGAAAAGTTGTTTGTCTGCTTAAAGATTCGAGCCCTGCAGACAGCTCGATTGTTGAGACAACAGGAATTGTTTGTACAGTGAAGCAAAGTCTAAAGACACTTGTGCAAAACCCCCTACGTCAGCAGGGCAAACCAGGCACCGCTTTGATGGTTAGAAACTAGGCTCTGGGTCACTGTCCTAAAGCAAACAGCAGGAACCTGAATCTGGGATTCAAACAATGTTAAATGGCACCGAATTGGTGACTCCAGGATTATCCGCTCATCTCTTGGTTGGCGTTTCTGGGTCAGAACTGAAGCTGAGCAACGTTCCGGATGGAAATACTGCATTTCTGTAAGGGTTCCAACGGAAGAGGCAGAACTCCCCCCTCTCAAATTGACCGTGCAAATTCTGCTCTCCGTTCCGACCTAGGAAATGTAACTTTTCCACAGTTATTTCCAGCCTAAAGTTAATCTTTAACAATGCTTCCTGTGAAGTCAGGCCTTAGCTCGTTGCTCTCTATAACCCCTTGTCAGCACGAAGGCACCACTGAAGGTCTTATTCTCCTAAGTCGTATTAGTGTAATTCTTCATCGCAAATTACAAAGGTGAAGGAAGATAAAGTTTCCCTAAGCGAGATGTAGTACTGCACAATGGATGTTCAGGAGCTCATGCCCAGACATACTATTTACCCCAAAATCTTGCCCCCCCTTAGCGTCCCCGCTGAAGCTTGGTTCCAGCTGGTCTTGCACATCTTTTTTTTTTTTTCCCCCAGAGAGAAGTATTTTCAGTATTAAACTACACCCCAAAAAAGCCCCTGAGGAGGGTGTTTGCCTGAAGATGACATAAACCAGGTAACAATTCTCTGAAATTAAAAAGATAACTTGTTTTGCAAAGCTGCCTAGGGACAACACAAAGAGAAGTTTTCAGGTCAGAGCAGTAAGACTTAGAAACTCAGGCCATTTAAACTCTTCACTTAGCAGCTGTCATCTACTTTGACATCAAATGCTGGTCAAAATAAGTCTATTTTCAAAAATACTTTAATTTTTCAAGAGACACATAACCTGTTTTTAAAATTAGGAGTTAATAGTTTCTTTTTGGAAATCGGAGCTAAAGTAAAAGCAGCTTACCCTTTCTCCTCCCCCCTCTTCTTAAACTCTTTCTTTTTATAATGAAGGTTTAAGATGAGAGATAAAATAGTTAAAACACCAAGAATATTATTAAAAATCACGCAGAACTACATGCAACAGTTTCCTCCAGCCCTCCCTTTACTTTTTAGCAAGCAAATGTTATGGTTGTGCTCAGTTACCACCTAAAGATTAATATTCTAGTTGTATCATATTCTGACAACAAATACTCTAAATACTATTTTTTAGGTAGGTCCTGGCTTACGTACTGCAAGTTCCTCTCTTCCCTTTCGTAAGCGCTTTGTGGGTTTTTTGCTTGCTGCAAATAAGAAGCCAAAATGGCTACTTGGACATTACAGGCAGTTAAGAGTTGTACATACAAGCTGTCAAAATTCACAGCAAAATTATTTTGCCTAAGAAATTTTAGGCAGGAGTTTAAATCAAGCTAACAGTGGTTACGGACGTCTCGTCTCTTCCCTCGCCAGACCTCAGCCCGGCAGTCCAATGGGAGCCCCGTACTTTATACGCAGAGAGAGACACAAAATCCCAAGCTTCCAGTCCAAGAATGGACACTTGGCCGCCGCTCTTTCCCGAATCAACGTATTTAAACAGAAGGCTATTTAAAAAATAAATTCTTAGATTAAACCACCTAATTTTTGTCATCCGTGGAGTTCAGCCAGGACAAACCACTCGCTTCTACCCAAGTAAACAACAAGTTCACAGAAGATAAAATGCAGAGCAAAGCCGGTGCAGTTCAATAGCTTGGTAGTACCTCAGTGTAACGTAGATGCTGCTGAAAGATTATTACCGTAGAATAAAAAGCGTATTGTAAAAATGTGACCTGTAGGTCATCATATCAAGCGTGTTTTTACTTGAACTGCTATTATCTATCCCAGTAACTTTTAAAAATTATTTGGAATGTCGTTTTCTGAGGTTTTTCAAATCTAGATGTACATGTCAGAACTACGGTTTACTACATTAAATGATGACATTGAATCTTAAACCTAAAATTTAATTTATTTTATTAAAATAAGATAATCAGAGGAACCTTGGCTTACAATAAATGCATTTTCTCAGGAGCAATAAAAACAAAATTAAAACCCAAATCAGCAAGAAAAACTGTATATGCTCAGTTTCCTCTTGATAGTGCATCTCTTGGACGACAGCTTCAGATGGGATGAAGACTACGCTCATTTTGCAGAAGTATACGGATAATGTTAATTAGCCTCTTCTCCGCCACAAAAGCCCGTCTTTCCGCACTTACCACCTCCTTGGGCTGCAAGAAACAAGTCACTAGTACCAAAGTAAAGCTGCTTAAGTTACTGAAGATGACCGTAGCAAGATTGGCTAGCTTCCTTCTCTGAGCAGTACAGTTCAGAATATATTCCATTCTTTTGCAAGAGTTTTTCTTCTATGTGCAAAACTATTGCAAAACTATTTTGTGTTGAATTAGCATTTTAACTTATTTCATTGGCTTGAAGAAAGCTCTTAGGCAGGAGCTGATTTCCAGAAAGTTGTTTGTTTTTTGTTTTTTTTTTTCCTTTTCCCTCAGTCTTGTTTGCAGATAACCCATTTCGGGCAAAACTCCCCCAAATCGAAGTGGCACACGGCATGGGGCAATCAAAGAGCACCGTAATGCATCGTCTTTCCTCAACACCAAGGCAAGCCATCCCGGCTGTAAAATACATGAACAGATTCAAATCAATCCAGAAACACTGCCAAAGAAACCTCCATCGCTTCTGTGTATGGGAAAAATAAGGCTCAAGTGCATCTATTAAAAAAATAGTAATAGATCTCTTGATTTATAGTCTGTTAACTATCCCAGTAAAAGAAACTGTAGAAAAAGGCAATGTGGAGCTGTGTCCCTGCAGGGTAAGAACTGCAGAAATCCTTAGCAGCTTGTTCTTAAAACTGGGAGGCAGGTAATCCTGCTGGCACTCATCCTGTACACTGAGGCATTAAAAGCACAACTTCTGTCACTCCTGTTCCTTTCCCATCACTGGGGAGACCGAGGGGAGGGGAGCACGATCCTAGAACACGGGCAGTCTCGTGGATGTTAATGTGCAGGAATTTATGTCCTCTGTGTGGGCGGCGCGATGCAGAGATGGTTCGGAAGCACTCCGGTTGATTTTGGGTAAAGAATGTTGCAACAATTCAATGGACGACAGTATCTGAGAGAAACACGTAAGAAGACGACTTGTTAGGAAGAGCTACTTGTCTTTTTAAGTCTTCAACTGTCACTTACTATGGGTTTAAGATATCCTTAAGAGCAACAATATACTGTGCGGAGACACTGAAACCCACGCTCTAGGAATATGCTGTAGGGTTTCACTGCTGTGAGGAACCTGAGTTGCAGAGGACAGGAGGATGCTTTTCATTAGTTCACAGACATCATCACCAATTAACAAGCACCTACGCAGTTCTCCAACAGAGTAACAGGAAGAATTGCATCTTCTGCCTAACGGTCTGTTAAAAGCCAAGATTTAGAAAGAACTACTTAAACGATGAAAGTTATACTTGACTGTAACAGCAAGAAGTTATTTTTCCAAAATCTGCTGATATTTAATTCCAGCTATTTAACGAGTATAAGAAAGTACCTTCATCATCCTCATAGTGACAGGAAAAGGTAAAGTATCCTTTGTAAAAATGCCAAAAATTGCTACGTGAATTTAAATCCCCCAGTGGATTTTCTTTGCCTGTTCATGGATGTGGGGAAGGAAAGGAGGAATGGTCTCTCATTTCCCTCCAACCTACACTAAAATGTAAATACAAAGATAGATTTGATTTTTACTGGATTAGGGCTTGGGGTTTTTTTTGCTAAAACGAGTCGGCTGTTGAAAAGCAAACTGCTGTTGTGTTAGTCTAACACTGCTTCAGTCTGCATGCATAGTATTTTTTAATTACCTTTACAGGAATTAAGTACAATCAGAATAGCAAACTGCCTAAGGGAGATGGGTTATGAAAGATGCACATATGCATAAAGACAAAAAATAGGAAGCGGGCTGCACTTCATTCCTACACCTACCTTCAGTTTCTCAACCAAAGCTTGTATCCCTGTAGAATGTTTTGTGTGCTAATGGCTGTTTACAGAACACTCTGAAGCTGTTACGTGCAGAAAACACACTTACTTGTGGAAACAGAGGTCGTTCTTCCCTAACTTTCTTCAAACAATCTGCTACAAGCCTCTTCATCGCTTTGGGGCAGTTCTTGTACAATTTGCTGAGGTCTGGTGAAGCATACCCTCGGCCAACCATGAAAATGATCTGAAAAAGCAGCAGCAAGTAGCAGAAAACCAAAGTTGTAAGAGTTGTTTCAGTGGTCGATAGCTTTAGCGCCCCAAAGTGACTAAACCCGAGTACCAAAGGCACGCACACCAGCAGATACTTGTAGATTTGTCCCAGTTAGTTAACCGGAACAATGGTCCTGCTTTTGTATAATGTAGAACATGATGGAATCAGAGTGACACTGGGGTTTTTAATGCTCAACAAGCAAAGGCACTACTGCATTGGGAACGGCACAGGAGATACTACGTGACATGGACGTGACACGGCAGTTTCCTTCGGCTGAAGGCTGCAATGACAAAGGGTCCTGGATTTGAGCAGTTCTAAGCAGCCAGTTTGGCACAACAGCTCAGTCCCTCCGCACAACTGTGTTTTCAGGTATCTGTAAAACCTGTTGCAGAAGGAGATGTACAGCCAGCAAGTTGAAAGAGATCATCATCACTGATGCAGCAAACGAGGAAATGGGGTTTGGTTTGTTTTGAGACAATAAAAGACATCATTAGTGTTGGAAAATAAATTTTCTGGTTTAGTCCAAGTTAATCTGGTCATTGTTTAGCATTTTCATCAGGTTTCCAGTAACCTTAATAGTTGACTATTTAGTACTGGTACGACTATTATCTGGTAAAACGGTGGTAGGCTTGGTTGGTTGAGGGGATTTTGTTTCTTTTTCAACTAATACTGCCTCAGGGGAAAAAA